>QRFJ01006414.1:0-190514 GCA_006176705.1 Cocos nucifera | reverse complement strand
CATTGCAACCATGGCCATTGAAGCGGAACTGCCCTACTTACCTGGCCACCCTAAGAACAAGAAGGAAGGTCCTTCTGGAGGTATGCTCATTATTGAGTCTAACCTTACGATTTCTTCTGCATCTAGTTGGGTGCTTGACTCTGGTTCTAGTGCTCATCTGTGCACTTCTATGCAGGGTCTTGAGGATAGCAGGAGGTTGAGGGATGGAGACATGATCCTACGCATCGGTAATGGAGCAAGAGTTGCTGCAGTAGCCGTGGGAACATACCCTCTTCGATTACCATCTGGTTTAGACTTAGTTTTAAAAGACTGTTATTATGTGCCTGCAGCTAGCAGGAATTTGATTTCTGTTTCATGCTTAGCACAAGAAGGCTATGTGATCACCTTCTTTAAGGACCATTGTAACATTCTTTATGAAAGAAATAAAATTGCAAATGGTTTCCTTATTAATGGTCTTTATCAGCTACATATTGATGTACCTATTCTAACTATCGAGCAAAACGTGAATGCCAAACGACCTAGGGATAGTCCAAACGACAGATATCTATGGCACCTGAGATTAGGTCATATAGCAGAAGATAGGATTAACAAATTGGAGAAAAATGGGCTATTGAGTCCATTGACTTCCGAGTCATATCCAACTTGTGAATCTTGTCTTCAAGGCAAAATGACTAAACTCCCTTTTGTTGGACATGGGGAGAGGGCCACAGATCTCCTTGCCCTAGTACATACTGATGTGTGCGGCCCATTTGATGTGCCGGCTAGAGGCAATTTTGTCTACTTCATTACCTTTACCGATGATCTGTCTAGGTATGGGTATGTGTATCTTATGAGACATAAGTCTGAAGCTTTTGAAAAGTTCAAAGAATTCAGACATGAAGTAGAAAAACAAACTGGAAAACCCATTAAGGTTCTTCGATCAGATCGAGGAGGTGAATACCTTAGCCGGGAATTCCTAGACTATCTTAAGGAAAATGGCATAGTCTCTCAATGGACTCCACCAGGAACACCTCAACTCAACGGGGTTTCAGAACGGAGAAATCGGACTCTATTGGATATGGTTCGATCCATGATGAGCTTCACAGACCTCCCAGATTTTCTTTGGGGACATTCATTATTAACTTCAATCTATCTTACTGAATAGGGTTCCCTCTAAAACCGTTCCTACCACACCGTATGAGATATGGCACGGTAAGAAACCAAGTCTGAGTCATCTCAGAATTTGGGGTTGTCCGGCTCATGTCAAAAGACAACAAGCGGACAAGTTAGAGTTTAGGTCCTTTAGAGCTCGATTCATAGGATATCCTAAAGAGTCATTAGGATACTATTTCTACATTCCAGAAGACCACAATGTGATTGTGAGTCGACATGCCATCTTTCTTGAAAAATAGTTTATTCAAGATAGCGGCATTGGAAAGCAGATTAAGCTTGATGAGAAAGTCTCACAAGTAGAACGAGCTAAGGACCAAGTTGGAACCAAATCAGGTTGAGCCAATAAGAACACTACCTCCTCCACCTCGTAGATCGGAAAGAGTTTCCCGTCCCCCTGAAAGATACTTAGGTATTATTTCAGAGGATGTAGAGGAAATGTTCCTCATAGGTAATGGTGCTCATGGTGATGATCCCAAAACCTACAACGAGGCGATATCAGATATCGACTCCGAGAAATGGCTTGAGGCAATGAAGTCAGAAATCGACTCGATGCACTCAAACCAAGTCTGGACCTTGGTAGATCCACCAGAAGGTATAGTACCTATTGGGTGTAAATGGATCTTCAAGAGAAAGATTGGTGCAGATGGGAATGTGGAGACATTCAAGGCTAGACTGGTGGCAAAAGGTTATAGTCAACGTGAAGGCATTGACTATCAGGATACCTTTTCCCCAGTAGCTATGCTAAAATCCATCCGCACATTGCTTGCTGTTGCAGCCTATTTCGATTATGAAATATGGCAAATGGACGTGAAAACGGCATTCCTAAATGGATATCTTGAGGAAGATATCTATATGGAACAGCCGCTAGGTTTCACATCCAGTGATACTGATCACAAGGTTTGCAAGCTGCAAAGGTCCATATATGGACTTAAGCAAGCATCTCGGAGCTGGAACACTCGTTTCAATGATGTGATCAAAAAGTTTGGTTTCATCAAAAATGAAGAGGAACCATGTGTTTTCAAAAGGGTCAGTGGGAGCGCTGTTGTCTTCCTCGTATTGTACGTGGATGACATCCTCCTTATTGGGAATGATATTCCCATGTTGACATCAGTCAAGATGTGGTTGTCCAAGGAATTCTCCATGAAAGACCTAGGTGAAGCATCCTTTATTCTAGGAATTAAGGTCTATAGGGATAGACCGAATAGGATGCTAGGACTTTCACAGAAGATGTACATAGAGGAAGTACTAAAGAGGTTTAGTATGGAAAACTCTAAGAGGGGATTAATACCCTTCAGACATGGTATTCATCTTTCCAAGAAGATGTGCCCCAGCACACCTGAGGAAATAGAACGCATGAGCAAGATCCCTTATGCTTCTGCAATAGGGAGCCTCATGTATGCCATGCTATGTACACGACCTGATATAGCCCATGCTGTGAGTGTCACAAGCAGATATCAGTCAAATCCAGGTGAAGAACACTGGACTTCTGTGAAATGTATCCTTAAGTACTTGAGAAGAACTAAGGATATGATGTTGGTCTTTGGTAATGGAGAACTCCAAGTCCAGGGATACACAGACTCGGACTTTCATGTCCGATATAGATGATCGAAAGTCGACATCTGGAAGTCTGTTTGTGTGCAATGGTGGAGCTGTCAGCTGGAAGAGTTCCAAGCAAACTGTGATAGCAGATTCCACCATGGAAGCAGAATATATAGCTGCATCAGAGGCTGCAAAGGAAGCATTCTGGTACAAGAAGTTTGCTGCAGAAATTGGAGTAATGCCATCAGATGCCATTCCTCTTTACTGCGACAACAATGGCGCCATAGCCCTTGCTAAGGAGCCGAGGTCTCACCAGAAGTCCAAGCACATTGAGCGGCGATATCACTCATCCGCGATTACCTTGAGAAAGGTTACGTCGAGGTCAAGAGAGTCAACTCCGCAGATAATGTGGCAGACCCACTTACAAAGCCGTTGGGCCAGCAGAAGATCGAAGCCCACCTTGAGAAGATGGGACTTAGACTTGTAGCCAATTGGCTTTAGGACAAGTGGGAGATTGTTAGATATATGTGCCCTAGAAGCCAGAATTGGCTGACACTTGTAATACACTTCTAGGGGCAAAATTATAATTTTGACTATAATTAATAAATGGGTTATTTTCTATCACACATGTGTATTTAGTGTCTGTGATACATCCTTTGAGTTAATGGTAATGATAATTCATATTTTCAAGAGTTGAAAATTTAAGACATGAATAATCATTATTAACTCATAAACAGCTCCCGACCATAGGATCATCACGAGGATGGTGATTGATCCGGAAGGTTGGTGTACGAATCGCTTCTCTTTAGTAGATGAGTCTTGAGTCTACGGTGTGGAGACACCGGAGCGAGAGTACAGGTACTCGTTAGAGAACGAGGGCACTGAGCGTGACCACCTCGAGTAGTCATTAGGGAAGTCTACCTTCTCGTCAATGACTGACTCGATGCTGCAGTAGTGTGTCTGGTTCTTTGACCTGAGATGCATCGGCAGTTCACCTTGAGGGTGTTATAGTTTGACTACACCATTACTCGGTCTCCTAGCCATATGGAACCCTGAGGTGTATGTTGGCTATAGCATGTTCATTGTAGGAACTGGATTGCATCAAGATGGGAATCTATCTACCTCGGTGGTAGAGGAGCAGCCCTATGATGATCATGAGAATCAAGTCCAGAAGCCCATGGCCATGGCAGAGTGAAATAATAGAAAGAGTTTCTATTTAGATTTTCACATTGGACTCGAATCGAATGATTACATCATATGACAGAGACTAGGGTTTGACGAGTTCACCTTAACCCTAATCTGATCGGGGCTCAAGATAGAAGAACTTAATCACACAGGTAGCTGCACCAAGAGGTTCGCATTCAGCTCTGATGGGTTGCCACCATATACTGCTAGGTGTCACTGGTGGATTTTGGGAGCAATTAGAATGATTTAGATGATCGATCATTCTAGCTGTTCGAATCAGAAGAGTTCTGATCCATCGAAAGGAGTTTCGATGATGTCTATGATAGAGATCATGACATATCCCATTACCATACAGAACTGAACCTAACTGGGTCACACAAACAAGGGTTTGAATCTGGTGATCATCAATTGAACTGATCTAGTTCAATTGATCTGAATGAGATTCAATTAGGTTCAAGGAAATCGTGCTAGCACTCGATTGAACCTAACGTTCTTCTTTTACTATCATAAATAAGTTGTCCTGACTGAGCCAAAGGAGTTTGTGCTCAATCAGAGGCCTTCATATGGTCTGACTGGAGGTTGTCCAAGTCAGAATAGGTTGTCTTATTTGTAAGACATTACCTGCCATTTTTGGTCACCTGCCATTTCTTGTTCTTTGACTTTGGTCAAAAGTCTACCTTTGACTGGTCAAACGTTGACCATTGACCCTTTGACTTTTGACCACATGTCATGCACCTATTGGAGAGCTGGTGGGGGCCTGTCCCCCTGCCAGAACCTGGCAAGGAGAAGGGCGCACGCCAAGGGTGGCGTGAGCCCAAGTAGGAGGCGCCTAGGAGTCCTTGTTGGACAATGACTCCACCTCCCTTTTGGATTCCAATCAGAGTTCTACTAAGAATCCAGTTTGACTGGTCTTAGGCGCCCTCTAAGGAGGAATCCAGGGGTCTCTATTCCAACCAATCAGATTTAGATCTGATTTCACAAAGGGTTGTGATTGGTTGAGAGGAAGAGGAGTTGGATCACAAGAGGTCTATAAATAAGACCCTGCGCCCAACCCTAAAAAATTCAATGAAAAGAATTTCCCACGCCCCAAGGCTGCCTCTCCCCTCCTTCTCCATGCCATAGTCTCTTCTCCCCTTGCTCTCCACGTCCAAAAGTGTTTTGGACTTTGGTTGGTGCGATTCAGATCAAGGAAAGGCGATCAAAAGCAAGAAGGCTGCGCTGCTGCAAAAGGACGACTGCAGATCTTCAAAAGAGTTTTGAAGATCCTCCAGATCAGATCCAGATCTGATTTTTGGAGGTGTGATAGAGAAGAAGAGGATCTCCAGATCCAACCCGAGTGGATACCGGTAGAGGCAAGGTGCTTGCGTGGCTTAATCCAGAACCTTCCGCTGCAAACAGGATCATCAACAGGGTAATAGGATTACCCTATTCAGGTAAATTGAATGTGATTTAATTTATCTTATTTTATTTTATTTTTATTAAATATAATAAGAATCAGATCTGAAGCATCCCTGATCTGATACAGATCTAAGAGAAAAAATTTTTGAAATATATCTCTTGATCTGATCAGATCTGAACGAACCTGGTCAGGGAAATTAGGATTTCCCTTCACTTGGGCGCCCCAATCATTATCTTATTTGGACATTCCTATCTAGGTGTTTGATCTAGATAGGGACTCTCTCAAATTTTTACAAAATTTTCAACCAAGAGAGAGGGTTTTGGGCTTGGGTTCCTTGGACTCAAAAGGGTCTTGGGCGTGGGACTTTGTAAAGACACAAGTTGTTGTGTCTAGGTGAGAGAAAGAAATAAGAAAGAAGGGTCTTCTCTAGGATTTTGTTTTGCATCTTCTTCTACCACCTTTTTGAGATAAAAATGTGAGGAAAAAAGGCTTCTCTTAGAGCCTCCTTTCTTCTTCTTTGGTTCTTGGAGAGTTCAAGTTGTCCGAACTTCATGATCAACCATCAAAGAAGGTCAGCACAGTGCTAGCATACAGTGCGGATTTTCAGTTGCTGGACTTTAGATTAAGATCGAGGCTTCATGTAGATTTTTCATAGAGGTCAGATGTGTGTGTAGCTCATGACAACCTCAGCCTCAGATCAGTAAGTGAAGATCCCGACTTGCAAAAGATAAAAGAGATACAATCTATTTCTTCTACTAGGTTAGATTTAGTTTTATTTGATGTTGATATGATCAACATTTATATTTTTTTTAATATTTAATTTTTAGATTTATATGCATGCATGAATCATGTCATTAAATTCTATATCTAAAGATTTTTGTATTATTTTATATATTAATATGATTAATCTATAGCTTCTGCTATCTTTATTTTGAAAAAGTTTTGAAATAGATACTTGCAAACCCTAGATTTTTGCATCAATTGGTATTAGAGCTTCGGTCTTTTTGACATGATTTCTTTACATGTTTTAGATCTATTATTTAGATTTAATCTAAATTATAATTTAAAATTAAATATTTAGATTGCATGGACTGATCTTATAAGGTTGTTCTGCTGTAAGATTTATCTCTTATAGTAAAAAGATCATCCTAGTTCGTGTAGTTCTAAAGTTAATCATAAATATATTAGATATGATCTAAGTTGATTTATGATTTATTAGATTTAAAATTATTTAAATTTAAAAATAATAAATTTTAGATCATACAGACTGATCTTATAAGGTTGTCCTACTATAAAGTTTATCCCTTACAATGTAAAGGTTGTTCTAGTATGTATTGATCTAAAACATAATCATAAAATTTTAGATTTGATCTAAGAGATTTTATGATTTAATTGAAAGTATTTTAATCTAATTTTTATGATCATAAATATGTTAAATTTGATCTAAGATGATTTATGATTGATTAAAATTAAAATTATTTCAATTTGATATTCATGGTCATGAATATATTTAAATTAGATATAAAGTAGATTCATGTTTATTTGCATATTGATTATGAATCAAACATGTAACTAGTTGATAGAACCATATTGTAAAAATATTTTATGAATATAAAAATTATTTTCAAAATGTCGAACCCCAATCTTCAGCCTAAAACTTAATTAAGAATTAAGAGTTGTTTGTTTAGGATCTAGGATTGTAAATTGAAGATCCTAAGACAAAATCATAACACTTTGGTTAATAGGTTAGAATGAATTAGATCTATTAATTGGATTAGACCTAAGATTAGATTAAAGAATGGACTTAATTAAAGAATTAACTAAATCTAATCAAATATTATCTTAGATTAGATCAAGATCTCTATAGATTAATTATAATAGTTATAGTTGGTCAAGTCTATATCTTTAATGAGAACTAAAATGAACTTGATTTATAGCTAAGCGGTCTAGCCCGAACTGTTAGATAGATCCAATCAAAACTAATTAACTAATTAGTATCTAAGTCTAGCAATTTATGACCGATGGTCTTTAATTGAGAGCTATTCATACTGATTTGGTTTATGATGAGTTAATGACATATTCCTTCTATCGATCTCACTTACCTGATCTTCTCGATGAAGTTATGCTTTGATCAGATCACTTGACAATTCAAGCTAACCCATATTAACTAGGTAAATTAGTGTGACTGATTTAGGTGCTCTTAGACTAGCCTATCTATGGTCTCCATTAATCTAACTCGGTGAAATCAGTAGGAGGATCATGATTACACTACTATAGAATGAGGCTACGATAGTGCATACTATGATAGCGATTTCAAAAATTGCTGCCATAGTATCTACGGCAGCGATTACACAAAATCACTGTAATAGATTGGACTTATGACAACGATTCAGCCAAATCGCTACCATAGGTTGATCTATGACAGCGGTTTAGCCAAATCGCTGCCATAGATCAGATCTATAGTAGCGGTTCAACCAAACCACTGCCAAAGATTTGACCTATAGTAGTGGTTAATTAATCACCACCATAGAGTCGGACCTATTGTGGCAGTTATGCTTAACTACTACTATATATCATGATTTATGATAGCAGTTATTTAAAACCATTGCTATAGGTCCAATCTATGGCAGTGGTTAGCCAAACCACTACCATAGGTCCCACCTATTACAGTAGTTTCGTTTAACCGCTGTTATATCTTTTTTTCATATTTTTTTTAAATATTATATAATTCTAAAATTTAATGTTCATCTTCATCATTCATTATCTAAATAATTACCATTAGAGTATCGTCACAAAAGATCGCCTCGATCCGATAGCCTTAGCTTCATCGATCGAAAAAATTTGATTTCGATGATCACGAATGATGGCATGATAATTTGATAGATGGAGACCACCGATGGATTCAAAAATCTACAACGATGATCTCGATAATATTTATAGCACACTATCAAAGTTTCACTTCAATTGGATATCGTTATCATGGTCAATTTAGTATGGGATGATTTCGATTGTTAAATGAGAAATGAGTGATCAAAAGGCCAAACGACGTTCGATTACAAGAAAATTTTTTAGTTAAATGATCTTTGCTATAATTTTAATCATTATATATGGCGATGATCATAAAATCTAAATCATTTCTGTATGAACTATTCATGTTAAGTAGATCTTGCAAAAGTACAAGCATAATTACCAAAGGAGTTTAAGAATACGTATCCAGTGATGGCTTTGGATCGTTCTTAAGCTCATGTTTTAAATTTTATGATTATCACTATAAAAATGATTAAAGTAGTAGTCAAGATCATTTATCTAAAAAATTATCTTATAATTAGACGCCATCTGGTCCTTTGATCACTCGTTTCTCATTTAATGGTCAAAATTATTCCATACTAAATTAATCATGATAACGATATCCGATTGAAGTGAAACTTTAATAGTGTACTACAAACATCACCAAGATCATCGTTGTAAGTTTTTGGATCCATCGATAGTCTCCATCTATCAGATCATCATGTAGTCGTTCGTGGTTGTTGAAATTGAATTTTACCGATCTATGAAGTTAGGATTATCAGATCGAGGCGGTCTTTTGTGATGATACTCTAATGATAATTATTTAGATAATGAACGGTGAAGATGGATATTAAATTTTAAAATTATATAATATTTAAAAAAATATAAAAAAAAGAAAAAAATTGATTTCTAATATATGGCAATGGTTATTGAGAACCGTTGCTATAGGCTCTATGGTAGCAATTTTCTAACCACTGCCATCGACCTATGATAGTAGTTTTTACTAACCACTATCGTAGACCTATGGCAGTGATTCAAAAATCACTATAATCATTGCCGTAGACCTATGATCGTGTCTGAAAATTGCTGCCATAGGTTAGGTATTTTTTTCCAGCCTATCCTAAATTCGATCTCCCTCTGAGTGCTCTCTCTCTTTCTCTCCCTCCTCTCCGCCACCAGTGAAACCTCACCCTTTCATTTCCTTCTCCGATCGGTGCCGCATCCTCCCCCGCATCCTATTGGCTCTCCGACTGATGTCGCTTCCACCCACATCTTCTCCTTCTTCCACGACTAGCCCTACCGCTGGCTCTGCCACCTCCCACCCTTGCCCTTTCTTCTCTAGTTAGCTCGATCACTGGCCCCGCCACCTCCTCCTCCTCGTCCTACTTCCTCGGTTGGTCAGGCCGCCGGCCCCGACCCCTTCCTAGCTACTCTCTCTTTCTCTCCTCTCTTCTCTCGGCCCGACCCCTCCTCCCTGCTCTCTCTCTCTCTTTCTCTCCTCTCTTCCCTCATTCGGACCCCCTCCCTTCTCTCTCTCTTTCTCTCCTCTCTTCCCTCGATCCGCCCCCTTCCTTCTCTCTCTTTCTCTCTCTTCCCTCGGCCCGACCCACCCATTCCTACTCTCTCTTTCTCTTTCTCTCTCTTCTCTCTTTCTATCTATCTCTCACTCTCTCTTTTTCCTCTTTCTCTCTTTTCCTTTTTCTCTTTCTCTCTCTTCTCTCTTCTCTCTATCTCACCGTCTCTCTCATTTCATAGGTTACCTTTAGCATCGTCATTTTCCTCTAGCACCGCTACCAGCGACCCTCGGAGCTCTTTGTGCGATCTTTTTTTCGTAGTCGCAGGTATATATTTTTAAATTTTATAGTATTATTTATTTATCATTTATAATATTTATAATAAATATTATAAATATTTATTATAAAATTATAATTATCTATCAGCTGTGGGTCGTGCTGGTGGATAAGAGAATTCCTGTCGGCTAGTTCTAGACCATGTCGGTGGGTCTAGGCTAGGTCGTGCCATGTCGACAGTCGTAGATGGCCTTGGGCCGTGTCGTATCGGCAGTCGTGGATGGCTCTAGATTATGCCTGCAGCCTTGGGCCGTGCCATGTCGGTGGCCGTGGATAGCCCTTAGGCCATGTCAGTCGATAAAGAAACCCCCACCGATGGGTTCTAGGACGTGCCGGTAGCCTTGGAGGCGGGTCGTTCAAAAAACTCTCATAAGAAAATTTTTATGTGGTAAACCCCCGTAATGCAGTAGAGGGAGTACTAAAGAGAGCAATAGCAGGAAAGAAAGAAGAGGTCTATCTATCTCTTAGCTGTGTTGGTTGCTAAGAGAACCCTTCTCCCCGTTGGCGAGTTCTGGGCCATGCTTGCGACCATGGGCCATGCCGACCGCTAAGAGAACCCCCACCGCTAATAGAAAGTGAAATTATTTGTTACTCTATCTTAATTATTTATCAATGTAATTCATGTTATAGAATTTATTACATAATATTTTTTAGGTGTTTATATCTTGTTGCTTTTATTTATTGCATCGCATAATGATAGACCCGCTAATTGATTAGTGTACATAATCTCCAGCATCCCTATATTTATATGTTTTTGTACGGATAGAAGAATTTTGTACAATGATCAATTGATTGTTCAATTTGGATAGTTTGAAAATTGCAAATAATTTTATAGGTAATTACAGTAATCAAACAGTATGCTAAGAATTTCGAATAAAATTTTGGACAGCATTTTTCTTTTGTTCTCCCTATATGGGAGAACTAAGAAAAAATGCTGGCAAAATTTCTTTCGATCCTTGTTGCATATCGTTTGATTACTGTAATGAACCTATAGAATTAATGCAATTTCTGAGTGGGATAGGGTATATTTTTATCTATTGGTTGGTGATAGGATGCATTTATTACATATCTGAAAATGATATTTAATGTAAGTTCTACACATGATATTTATTTTGGTTCCTGTTTATGATGCATTTTTTTTTATATTGTATCTTTATTTATAATGCATTAGTATATAATGTAAGTTCCATGCATGATTTAATTACAGTATCACCATTTTTATAATGGATTAAAGGTGGATGAAGTTTAGTAGGCTCTCATCAGAATATGAGACTGGACTTAAAAAATTTCTTGATTTTGCTATTAAAAAATTTGGAGACCACAGACTTATCCAATATCTTTATAAAAAGTATATGGATGGGGCGTGGCTACCTCATCAAGATGTAAATGATCACCTCACTATTTATAATTTTAAACTTAGTTATAAAATTTGTTGGGATCAACATGGTGAGGACAAGCTGCAAGGTGGCGACTAACATGATGGAAGAGTGGAATAAATAATTTATGATATTTTTCATTTGTTGGCCATAATGACGGTGCATCTACATACATACCTGATCATGTGGTTAGTGAAATGACAAACAGTGAGGATGTTGAGAAGATCTATAAGTTCATAGAGGATGCTAATGTTCTATTATATTCCAAATGTGAAAAGATGGCGAAGCTTGAGTTCGTAATCCGGTTATACCATGTGAAATGCTCTAATGGATTCAATAATAATGGAGTTAACTGTATACTAGAGCTTTTGGAAGATATTCTTTCGGACAATGCATAAATCTCAAAGAATAATTATGAGGCTTCAAAGATTATTAAATAGTTGGGCTTTATTTATACTAAGATACATGGATGTCCTAATGATTGCATGCTTTACTGGGAGGGGGATGCCAACCAAAATAAGTGCATGAGGTAGGTGTATCAAGATGGAAATAGAATAAAGTGGCACATCGCCCCATGCATCTCAAAAGTTGATGTGGCACTTTTCTTTGATTTCGAGACTACAAAAGTTATTTATGTCAGTAAGAACATTGAAAGATATGAGATGGCATGAAGAGGACCGAACAAAAGATGATGCATTGAGGCATCTAGCCGATGGAGAGGCATGGTAGAAGTTTAATAAAATACATCTCGATTTCACACAAGAGATACATAATGTGAGATTGGGGTTGTCATGCGATGGTTTCAACCCGTTCAAGCATATGAATACTGCCCACAGTATATAGCCAATGTTTATTCATGTTTACAACCTCCCACCATGGATGTGTATAAAAAAATTCTTTATTTTTATGATAGTGCTCATCCCTGGACCGATGGAGGTAGGTAATGATATTGATGTCTATTTGCAGCCTTTTATTATTGAGCTAAAATAGTTGTGGAGCATTCAAGATGTTCCAACTTTTGATGTCTTACTGAATGAGTTATCTCCATGCACATAGTGCTCTATGGACAATAAATGACTTTCTAGCTTATGCCCTAATATCAGGTTGGAGCATAAAAGGTGAGCTAGCATGTCCGATTTATGAAAAAAACATCCGATCGAAATGGTTGATACATTGGAGGAGCTTAAACTTTATGGGACATCGATGTTTTCTCCATCGAAATGATCCATACAGAAGGGATGCATGCTCCTTCTATAGTACTATTGAAGAAGGTGAGGCACCTAGCTGGATGTTTAGGAATAAGGTGTTAAGAGAGTTTGATGGTCTTAGTGTTGAATTTAGGAAAGATGATCCGATTGATGATAAGAAGAGGAAGCATCGATCAAAAAAAGATGACACATATTTTTTTGGAGGAAAAAAAGCATATCCATATTGGGAGACAAACTTATTATGCCATTGCTTAGATGTAATGCATATTGAAAAAAATATTTGCTAGTTTCTATTGGTAACAATCTTAAACATCAAAGATAAAACCAAGGATGACTTGAATTTTTGATTTGACTTGAAAGAATGGGATATTAGGAGATTACTCCATCTGAAGCCGATAGAGGAAGAATAGTGGAGGCTCCCTCATGCATGCTATGTTATGAATGCCTCCAAACGGTTTAAATTTTTTCGTGTGTTGGTGAACATAAAGATCCTAGATGGATAAGCAACATATCAAAGCATGTGAATAGTAAGGATGTCAAACTTGAAGGATTAAAGACTTATGATTATCATGTATTGACGTAGGAATTGATCCTAATAGCTATTCGCCATGTATTGCCAAAAAATATCAGAATGGCTATTATTCATCTTTGTAACTTTTATAAAGATATTTGTGCAAAGAGGTTGCTTAAGAAAAATATGAAGAAAATGAAGGCAAGGGCGGTGACTATATTATATAATCTGGAGAAGATATTTCCACCATTATTTTTCATAGTTATGCATCTCACCATGTACCTTATGGGGGAAGTTACCCTTGGAGGCCAAGTATTCTGCCGATGGATGTATCCTACTAAGAGGAATATTCAAACTCTAAAATCTTATGTAAGAAATATGAATCACCCAGAGGGATTTATAGTAAAAGATTATTGGGTCAAGACTGTATGGATTTTTGTACCATATATTTAAACAAGCTCGAGATACATCATAACTAGTCAATTAGAAATCAGGATGATCAGTATAAGTCAATTGAGCTTGTATTTAAGTCCATTCCATAGCTAGATGGACTTTTCACTTCATACCACTTCACTGATTTAAGCATTGAGAAAAGGGATAAGGTGCTCCGCTACGTGCTCTTCAACTGTGATATCATTGAACCATGCATAAGATGAGTCACGTAGCCTTATTATTTCATAATAATTAAAAAAATCTAATTATATCTAAATTTATTCTTTGTGCATGTAGCAAACACAAGGAGGTTATAAAAGTAAAATATGATGCTCTAAGTATGTAGGAGAAAGAAAAAATGCATAGCAAAGAATTTCTTGAATGGTTCAAAGATCATGGAAGTGATTAATAACTTATTTAAACATGTTTATGTTAGATGTATGCCCTAGAAGCCAGATTGGGTAACACTTATAATACACTTCTTGGGGCAATTTTATAATTTTGATCATAAATTAATAAAAGAATTATTTTTTATCATAGTGTGTATTTAAAGTGTTTGTGATACATCCTTCAAGTTAATGGTAATGATAATTTATATTTTCAAGAGTTGAAAATTTAAGTCATGAATTCTCATAATTAACTCATAAACTACTCCCAACTATAGGATCATCACGAGGATGGTGATCAATCTAGAAGGTTGGTGTATGATCGCTTTCTTAGGATAGATGAGTCTTGAGTCTATGATAAGGAGACACCAGAGTGAGAGTACAGATACTCGTTAGAGAAGGAAGGCACTGAGCATGACTACCTTGAGCAGTCATAAAGGAGTCTACCTTCTCGTCGATGACTTGCTCGATGCTGTAGTGGTGTGTCTGATTCTTTGACTTAAGATGCATCGATAATTCACCTTGAGGGTGTCACAGTTTGACTACACCATAACTCAGTCTCCAAGCCATTTGGAATCCTAAGGTGTATGTTGGCTATAGTATGTTCATTGTAGAAATTGGATTGCACCAATAAGGGATCTATCTACCTTGGTAGATGAGTAACCCTGTGATGATTATCAGATTGAGTCCATAAGCCCATAGCCATGATAGTGTGAAGATGATAGAAAGAGTTTCTATTAGGTTTTTACATAGGACTCGAATCGAATGGTTAATTCATAAGATGGATATTGGGTTTGACAAGTTCACCTTAACCCTAATCCTGTTGGGGCTCAAGATAGAAGAACCCAATCACACAGGTAGCTACACCGAAAGGTTTATTTTTGGTTCTGATAGATTGCCACCATATACTGCTAGGTATCACTGGTGGATTTTAGGAGCAATTAGAATGATCCTGATGATCGATCATTCTAATTGTGTGAATTAAAAAAATTCTGGTCCATCAAAAAATATTTCGATGATATTGATGATGGAGATCGCGACATGTCTCATTACCATATAGAACTGAATCTATCTGGATTATACAAATAAGGGTTTGGGTCTGAAAGTGATCAATCGAGCTAATCCAGTTTGATTGATTTAGATTAGATCCAATTAGATTCAAGGAAATCATGCTAGCACATGATTGAGCCTAACATTCTTCTTCTATAATCTTTTTGGTTTGTCTCAACTAAGTCAAATTGGATTTGACTTATCTGAGAATCTTGAGAAGGTTTCTCTTAGTCTGACTGAAGCTTGTCCAGCTCATAAAAGAGTTATCTTAATTAATCAGATGAATAAAGATAATACCTGCTAATTCCCGTCATCTGTCATTTTCTATTTCGGACATTGGTCAACTATTGACCCCATAACCTTGGACTGAAGGCCACTTGTCATGTGGCTATTGGAGAGCACCTGGGGCATGTCCCCTTGCTAAATGTGCACCCAGAGTGGGCACACTTTCAGCTTGGGCATGCACCCAAGAGATAAGAGGCTAGAGTCCCATACAGATGGGACTCAGGGTTACTTGATAGCCTTAAACACTTAGGCGCCAAACTCACTGGGTTTATCCAGTGTTGGCGCCAGCTTAGGAGGATTAAGGGACTCTAATTTGATATGATTAGATGATATCACCTCACCAATTAGATTTAGATCTGATTGAATAAAGGCCTCTGATTGGCCGAGGTGATGTGGCATTGCATAGCACAGCAGGATCTATTTAAACCCTATCTGCACCTAGGGTTCATTTTGCTGCTCCCATCCACCATGCCCCAAGGCTGCCTCTTATCTCCTCCATGCCATCCTCTAATCCTCTCTCCCCCCTCTCCATGCCCAAGAAGTTGGGAGCAAATCCAGCAAAAGTCTAGGGAGCATTGGCGCCTAGATCAGGAAGAAGACAACGTGATTTCGAGAGATGACTACTGCTTCTTCAAAGAGAGTTTTGAAGAACTTTTAGATTAGATCTTCAGAGCCTTAATTTAAAAGAAGAAGACTTCCAGATCCTGCTTGAGTGGACTCTGGTAGAGGCTAGGTGCATGTGTGGCTTAATCCAAAACCTCAAGAGCGTTAGGATCATCATCAGGGTAATCAAATTACCCTAATCAGGTAATAATAGTTATTTTCTTATTTAGATTTAATTTTTATTTTTAATATTAGATCTGAGAACTCTTAGATCTGATTGGATCATTTAGAAATTTTTAGACAAATCCACCTCAGATTTGATCAGATCTGGATGATCCTCTGGCAAAAAATAGAGATTTTTTTTCAACCGGTATCAAAGTCAGATTACAATTCTTTAGATCTATTTTAGATCTATTTTTAATTTCTATTATAATATGATATTAAGAATTTTAGATGTCATATAAAATATGATCAGATTTGAAATAAAAAATTTAAAAATTAAATAATTTAGATCTATAATGTATGAGATGCATGACTAGATCAGGTATAGAATAGTTCTATGTATAGTCTAGTGTTATCATATTTTTAGTATGATTAAATATAATTTTAGATCTAATTTATTTTTTTTTGATGTTATAAATATTGTAATTAGATTTAAAAAATAAAAAAAAATATAATTTTTAATTTTTAAATTATTCATATGAGATATGAAATATGGATGTCTAGACTAGTTGTAGAATAGTTCTATGAATTGTCTAGAATAGATTTTATTTTGATATGATCACTTAAAATTCTATTTTTCAGATATTATATATGATATATCAGATCTGAAAGCATACATGTTTAATTAAATTTTGATACATAAGATGTATACAAAGTATGTATAGATTAGATCATTAATTATATATACAATATATGATTTAGATCTAACTTGTTTTATAGTAGAAAGTATATTTCTAATTAAGGCATTCTCCTTGGTCATTCGATCATAAGAATAAAGTAGGGTTTAAAGATCCTCTCCTCCTATTTGATAGGATGTTCTTATGGTGTGTAGGGATACTGTGCATTCATCCTTAATTAGAAATCAAATTTATTTTTCTGTAAAATCCTAGATCCTGAAATCCTAGGATTTTGATACATATTTATGTTATGAATATAAACTTAATTAAGAATTAAGATTATGAAATTAATTAGATCTAAAAATTATAAATTTTAGATCTAAGACACCTTCATAAAATCGGGTTTGGGATTGGGTAGCTCAATTAGGTCTAGCAGTTGATCAAATCGAATCAAGAGTTGGTTAGGTGGGATCAAGAGTGCTTAGAATTGATCAGTCTAATAGGATTAAATTTGGGTCAAGGTTGACTCACAATAATATATGGTTGACCAAGTCAAGATCTAATTTGGTTTCATGGTTCGAGTCTAGATTGTAGGCTAATCCGATTGGTTCTAGTTTAATAATTTGGTATCTAAGGTAAGTCTAGCACATACGAATGACTGATTTTTAATTGAAAGCTACTCGATCTGAATGCATTCTTACCGAGTTAATGGCATATTTCTTCCACCGATCTCACTTACCTGACCATTTGGGTCGATCCAGTTCTAATTAGAGGTGGCTAACAATTCGAGCTAATCCATACCACTAGGTTAGTTATAATTGTTATGACTAAATCAAATCAAGTTTAAAGAGACCAAAATTAAATCTCTCTAAGAAAATATTAAGTCATAGGTCTTCCACCATTGTAGATATATGGGACCTTCCCAGGGTTGATTTTTCTTGGCTGGTTATAGTGATTTAGTTACATTGGAAAGACGTAACCATGTCTATTAAGCATTGGATGCTATGGGTTGGAGGATGGGTTGAGCTTAATATTTCGAATATGGTGAGAGACCCGATCAGGAATCTAATTCATGCAAATGGTAGGTCTGACTTAACTAAAGAGTGGAGCAATATTTCAGATATGGTGAGCTTCATGAATTAGAGACCAGGTTTGGATGCACCATGATTAGAGAATAATTAGACAAGAGTTGTCCACTCATCGATTGACCCATCACCAATCATTGGACAAGAGTTGTCCAATTGGCTTTAGGTCAAGTGGGAGTTTATTAGATGTGTGTCCTAGAAGCCAGATTGACTAACACTTGTAATACACTTCTAGAGGCAATTTTATAATTTTAATTATAAATTAATAAAAGAATTATTTTCTATCATAGTGTGTATTTAAAGTGCCTGTGATACATTCTTTGAGTTAATGGTAATGATAATTCATATTTTCAAGAGTTAAAAATTTAAGTCATGAATTCTCATAATTAACTCATAAATTACTCCTAATTATAGGATCGTCATGAGGATGGTGATCGATTTAGAAGGTTGACATACGATCATTTTCTTAGGATAAATGAATCTTGAGTCTATGATGAGGAGACACCGGAGCGAGAGTATAGGTACTCGTTAGAGGAGGGTACTGAGCGTGACCACCTTATGCATGTTAGAAAATGTATCCTAAAGTCAATCATCTAAGTAATAGATGATTGGAATTAGTATATGAATTATCTAATAATAATAGTAATTTAGCTATTTCATCATAAAAGTTCTATCTTCTTTAAATAAACTCCTAAATTATGATGAAGTCTTTAGAACCATAATCAATCGATAAAGGAGGATTTATCGGATGGTTCTTAAATTATTTACGATCAAATGATAAGTTATTAACAAGGATGATAACTTATCGAGTGTAGGTCGCTGAATGCCATATGCATTGGTTGTCCTCATAACCAAGTGGTGTGAAGACACTAGTATGGCATCCAGGTGAGATATAAGAGTACATCTGTACTGAATGTGATCAATATAGCACTCTACTATCAAGAATAGCTAGCTAAGGCCAATGGATATAAGTGTCCCTCCAACTTGAGATCGCCATGGTGACTTACGAGCAACTCACTATACTTTGGTGTTGGACTGCCTGTATTTCTAATATAGATGATAAAAGATTTTTGGGTATAGTCAAGTACTTATAAAGTTGGTGTGTGAGTCAAGATGGGATTGATCACTCCTAATTAACTTCAGGAAGAGAATGTCTCGCTGTGTTTCAATTTAGCAAAACCTAGGCCTGGATAATCCTCGTGAGGTGTTACAAGATTTACAAAATTTTAAGATATAATAGAGATGACTTGTATGAGTGTTTGACAGCATACTCAAAGTTGTCTTGAGCATTATTGGTCATAGGGATGAATTATATGGTAACTATGGGCTAGGGTTCTAAAAATGTTGCTTTGCATACATTTGACCTATCTGGATGTCGGAAACCATTGCTAGATGGTAATTTCGATTAGTACAGAATCGATTCTTGTACCATCAGCTTAGGTTCAAACCTATGGAGTTACACACATTAGAGCTTGTAACATGATCGAATGGTTAATCGATGATCGAGATTCATTTCGAGGTCAAACATTCAATGCGATTGATGTTTGACCTAATGCAAGTGTTGCAGGAGGATCGATTACCAATTGGATTGCAAATTGGCTTAATTTGATTGAGCAATCGAGCTGAGATCAAGTCTAATTGAATTAGATTTAATTAGAATTGATTTGGATTTAATTAGATTAAGTCTAATTAGTTTATTGGATAAGCCAATTGCAAGAAAAGAATAATTCATTATTTGACTAAGACTTGGGTGCACCTGATTGACTTAGAATTTATATCAGATTTAAATCTTGATTTAATCTGATTTAATTAATCTCCTAGTTGGACTAGGATCATCCTTAATTAGATTGTATTTAATCTAATTTAAATAGGATTTAAATTAAGTTTAAAATAATTTTGACCTAATCAAATAAGAGTAGTCCCAGTTGGACTGAGACTCTCTCTCTTTCACTTGCGCCTAAGAAAGTTCACACTATATTTTAATTTTAGATTTTTATTAATTATTTTCATATCTAAGAAATGATTTTCCACACCCCATTATCTCAGGAATTAGATTTAAATTTGATTTGGTCAAAATTAGAAGGAAGTTGGAAATTGTTTCATACTTAGATGAGTCTTCTTTGACCCAAACTCCTCCCTCCCTTGTACGCCAACTCTACCCATGCCCCTCTATCTTATTCGGCCCTTTTTTCCTTGGTTTTATGTGTGAGAATCAGTGGTTATATGAAAAAATAAGTGGACGCCCCATAGAAGTCCTCCTTTGACTAGGTTTTGACCTAGTCTTGCAATAAAAGGTGGACGCCTCTTATGAGATGGTTTTAGGATGTAAAAAATTCTAAAAAAATCATGAAAAATTAGAGAAGAAGAAGGAGAATGTGTGAAGGATTTATGGTGCCAAGATTCTTGGAGAAGAGTTCTTAATTAAGACATTAAAGGTTGATGTCTTGAAGAGACAAGGTAAGAGAAGATTGTCTTCTCTTATATTTTTTCTTTTATGTTTCTCTCTTCCTATTTTATTTATAATTTTTATATGATAAAAATCTAAGAGAGAGAGAGAAAGGGTTTGAGGAAGGATGGTGCCAAGATCCTTAAAGAAAAGGTCTTCATCTGGACATCAATCATTGATGTCATGAAGGCACAAAGGTAAGAAAAGATTATCTTCTCTTTGTTTTCTTTTGAGTATCTTCTTCTTCATTATTTTATGTGATTTTTATATAATAAAGATTTGAGAGAGAGAGAGGAAGAGTGCATGGAATCTATGCTCCAAGGTGTTGGGGCAAGATGATCATTTTTGGACATGATCACTTGATGCAAGAAGAAGAAGAGAAGAAGGTCTTCTCTTAGGATTTTCTTGAGAGCCCTTCTTCTCAATTTTATTTATAAGATTTTTATGAGAAAAATCTGAGGGTGTGATATCTAAAAAATTTAAAAAAAAATCCAAAAGAGAAGGTCTCCTCTGAACCTAGCATAATAGATATTTTTAAGACATCAACCATTGACGTCCTGAAGGAGAAGATTTGTCTTCTCCTAGGATTTTTTTCATATGTCTTTTTTTTCTGATTTATGAGAGATCTAAGGATTGGATTCCTCCCTCATTCCTCCTCATGTTCTTCATATCTTGGATTGTCCAAGAGATCCAAAGAACAAGTATTTGATTAACCATCAGGAGGGATTCGCAAGAAGCTAGCATTTTGAGCGGATCTTCGTTCAACGAACCTTCGATCATTGTTGCAGATTCGTGTGGATCACCTATAGAGATCGGACACTTGTGCAGCTCCAAAGACAATAACAGATTCAACCACAAAGTTCTCAACCCGTGCAAAGATAAGAGATCTAATCTCTTGGTGACCTAGATGTGATCTAGGATTAGATCTAGAATTATTCTAGATCTAGGTATTGATGTGATCAATACCACTTATAATTAATTTAATTTTAGATTTATATTTGCATCATAACATATTATATATCCTTGATGTAGGGTTTTGTAATTTGATTACATGTATGTTGTAGAATAAATAGTTTAATCTATGTCTTTCACTACTCTATATTTCGAAAAAGTTTTGAAATCTATACATGAAATCCTGCATGCTTCCTATCAATGCAGTCGTAAGGGAGTCTACCTTCTCATCAATGACTTGCTCAATGCTACAGTGGTGTGTCTAGTTCTTTGACTTAAGCTGCATCGGTAATTCACCTTAAGGGTGTTATAGTTTGACTATACCATAACTTGGTCTCGTAGCCATTCGAAATCTTAAGGTGTATGTTGGCTATAGCATATTTATTGTAGGAATTAGATTGCATCAATAAGGAATCTATCTACCTCGATAGATGAGGAATAGCCCTACGATGATTATCAGATTGAGTCCATAAGCCCATGACCATGGCAGTGTGAAGATGATAGAAAGAGTTTCTATTAGATTTTCATATAGGACTCGAATCAAATGGTTAATTCATATGATGGATATTGGGTTTGACGAGTTCATCTTAACCCTAATTCTATCGGGACTTAAGATAGAAGAATCCAATCACATAGGTAGCTGCATCGAGAGATTCGCTTTCGGTTCTGATGGATTACTACCATATACTACTAGGTATCATTGGTGAATTTTGGGAGTAATTAGAATGATCTTGATGATCGATCATTCTAATTATGTGAATTAGAAAAGTTTTGATCCATCGAAAGATATTTCGATGATATTGATGATGGAGATCATGACATGTCTCATTACCATATGAAACTGAATCTAATTGGATCATACAAATACGGGTTTGGATCTAGAAGTGATCAATCGAGCTAATCCAGTTCAATTTATTTGGATTAGATTCAATTAGATTCAAGAAAATCGTGCTAGCACATGATTGAGCCTCTTTTTAGTTCATCTCGACAAAGCCAAATTGGATTTGACTTATTTGAGAATCTTGAGAAGGTTTCTCTCAGTCTGACTGGAGCTTGTCTAGCTTAGAAAAAAGTTATCTTAATTCATTAGATGAATAAAGATAATACCTGCTAATTCCTGTCACTTGCCATTTCCTGTTTCGAACATTGGTCAACTGTGGACCCCATAACCTTGGATTGAATGCCACTTGTCATGTGGCTATTGGAGAGCACATAGGGCATGTCCCCTTACTAAATGTGAACCTAGAGTGGGTGCACATTCAACTTGGGCATGTGCCCAAGAGATAAGAGGTTGGAGTTATTGGAAATGTATCCCAAAGCCAATCATCAGTCAGTTGATAGTTGGACCATATATTTATAATTATATATAAATTATAAATTAATAAAAATTATTTTAATATTTTTCATCATAAATTCTATTGTCTTCTAATGTACTCCTATGTTGTGATGAAGTTCTTAGGACTATCTAGATTCGACAAAAGAGGATTTGTCATTTAGTCCTTAAATAGTTCACAACCAAATGATACGTTGTTACTTAGGATGATAATATTTATCAAGTATAGATCATTGTGTGCCATA
Source organism: Cocos nucifera (assembly GCA_006176705.1). Taxonomy (NCBI): domain Eukaryota; kingdom Viridiplantae; phylum Streptophyta; class Magnoliopsida; order Arecales; family Arecaceae; genus Cocos; species Cocos nucifera. The sequence continues at coordinate 167,852 of QRFJ01006414.1, read as the reverse complement.
TAGATTGGTTGTCCTCATAACCAAGGAGTGTTGAGATACTGATATGGCATGCAAGTGAGATGTATGGATACATCTGCACTGAGCGTGACCAACTTCGATGCTTTTCTCCTATCAAGATTAGCTTCGATGGAATATGGATATAAATATCCCTCCGACCTGAGATCATCACGGTGACTTTCAAGCAACTCACTATATTTTGGTGCCAGACTATCTGAATTTCTAATTTAGTGATGGAAGGTTTCTGGGCATAGTCAAGTACTTATGGAGTCATTGCGTGTATTAAGATGGGATTGACCACTCTTGATTTCAGGAGCTGTATTCAATTGTGTTTCAATTTAGCAAAATCTTGGCCAGGATAGTCTTAGTGAGGAGTCACGGAACTAATTGCTTTGAGACACGACATGGATGTATTTTTTAGGATTGACAGTCTAACCCTGAGTCATCTATTACATAGAGGTCATAGGGATGAATTATACGGTAATCATATTTACGTAGATTCTGAATGTTGCGATTGCGATTATTCGACCTATCCAGACGTCGGATATCATTACTAGATGGTCACTTCGATTAGTATAGAAATTGATTTCTATGCTACCTACTTAGGTTCGGACCTATGGGGTCATACACATTAGGAATTCTTACATGATCTGATGGCTAATCAAGAGTCTCATTGGTCTAGGACTCTATAGTCAAGAATCCCACTGGACTGAGACTCTGTGACCAAGAGTTTCACTAGATTGGGACTCTGAGTCCTATTTATCTGAGACTCTCTGATCATGAGTCCTGGTAATCTAGGACACTGTGGTCAAGAGTTCTACTGGATTGAGACTCTATGATCAAGAGTCCTACTGGACCGGGACTCTGAGTCCTACTTGTTTGGGACTTCCTGATCATGAGTCCTGATAATCTAGGATATTGTGGTCAAGAGTCCCATTGGACTGAAACTTTATGACCAAGAGTCCTACTAGATTGAGACTCTAAGTCCTACTCATCTAGGACTCTCTGATCAAGAGTTTTACTAGTCTGAGACTCTATGATCGTGAGTTCGATTCGTTTGGGACACTGGGTTCAAGAGTCCCACTGATTTAGGACTCTTCAAGAGTTTCATGTTGATAGGACTCTATTGTCCAACAACCCATTCGATTTGGACTTAGATATTTTTGAAGAATTAATTAGCAATTTAATTATTGATAAGCTCAATTTGATTGAGCGATAAGGATTTGATCAAGTCTGATTGAATTTGATTCGATTAGATTATGAGATGACCTAATTACTATGGAAGTTTTGACCCTAATTTGATCAGAACCTAGATCTAATTAATTTCTAATTTAATTAAAATTTTATTAGATTAGGCTAAGCCTAATTTGGTTGGGTTTAATCTAATTTAATTGGATTTAAATTAATTAGTTTGGTTGAAACCATTTAGGACCAAGTCAAATGAAGTTTAAATTCAAATTCTCCCATGCGCCCACCATTTTTGACTTTTCTACTCTACTTTCCATGCCCTCCCTTTTGTTTGTCAAATATTTTTAGAGAAATAAAAATGTGTGCATGTAGAAGGAGAGTTCTTCTGTGTGTTAAATACATGGGAGGGGGTATTGGATAAGGATAAGAGGCTCATTTGAATTTTGAAATCAAGTGAGTGGTTAAAACCTCTTAACCACTTGACTTTTATCATTTTCTATATAGTTTTCTCATGATATTCTTGTTAATAAATTATGAAAATTTTTGTGCATGTAGGAGAAGGGGTTAGAATTATGTGGTAAAAATTTTAAAGTGTTTGGACATTAGTTCTGGGCAATAAAAATCTTGGAGTGAAGGTGAATAGGATCCTATAGCACTTTACTTTTCCCTCATGCCTCTCTTCTCTTATGATTTTTACCTCTAAGGATATTCTATTTTTAAATATGATCTAAATAGAGATTATAGATCTAAAAGTTATCTTTTCATAAAAATTTATTTCATAGAAAAACTCCACACACAAAGGGCATGATAGGATATTTAGTGTGTTAGGGTTTTTTGGTTGAGTGAAATCCTAGATTTGGGTATCTAGGTTCGGGTGGAGTGATTGAGTGCTGTGAGCATCGGATCACCACCAAATTTGACACACATCTTGATCATCCTCCATTATTTATGTTTTAATTTTCTAAAATATTTAAAAAATTAGAAATTATATGATCGATCAGATCGATCATGATCAATCATTGAAGGTCCCGACGAGGAGCTAACACTCCAGTGGGGCTGATCGGGATCAGAAGCTCTGTGTGGACCAACCATAGAGGCCGAACATATATGCAACTGTGATGTGATACCAGAGCATTATTTGATGGACTTAGATTATGATGATCGACTATCCATAAAAATGTATTCTGTTCTGAACACGTAGATATAGTAAATAGTTTATTACATAGTTTTATTTTCAGGTCTATTAATGTATGCATGCATATTATGTTTAGATCCTAATGTGTACAGTTAAATAATCTAGTATGATCAGTAGATAATTAATTAGATTAATTATTTTTCATTGCATCATTACTATTTTTAAAATATTTTTCGAAAGTAGCATAGCAAATCCTGCACTATTTTCTTGAAATGGTATCAAAGCAAGGTTCTTTAAATATGATATGTTTGTATTAGATTAATTATTTAGATTTGATCTAAATATTAATCTAATAATTTAAAAAATTAGATCTAAAAAATTAAAATCCAGATCGCATGGGCTATAGATTGTCCTACTGTAGGGTTTACTCCCTACAGTGAAAAGGTTGTCCTAGTATGTTGCTAATCTATATCGTTAATCATGAAATTACTAAATTTAATCTAATATTTTTATGATTTAATTATATTAGATATTAATCTGATTTATGATCATGAATGCATAATTAGATAAAGTTTGATTCATAATTTTATGATTATGTAGTGTACATAGTTTCAGATTAAACTCTACAACTAGTGTTGTTTGTGAATTGAGATGATTTAATTTTGAAATGAGTTGACTCAATTGGTAAACAATGCTAAGTTATAAAGAACCTTTCAAAAAAAAATATATATTTTTGAAATGCCAAACCTTAACCCTCAGCCTATAAACTTAATTAAAAATTAAGTATAATGATTTAGTGTTTAGAATTATGAATTAAGACTTTAAGTCATTAATCATAAACTTATGGATTATTGGGTTAGCTAAATTAGGTCCATAAATTGGGTAAGACCTAAGGTTAGTTAAAAGGTGGACTAATTTAGAATAATTGATTAAATCTAATTAAATATTAATTTAGATTAGGTCAAGGACTCTATAGACTCAATTATCATAGTTGTAGTTGGTCAAGTTCATACCTTTAACAAGGACCAAATGGACTTGATTCAAGGCTATGCGGTTGAATCCAAAATTATTAGGTTGGTCAAATTAAAACTAAAGAACCGAATGGTGTCTAAGGTAAGTTTGACAGTTTGACTAGTAGTTTTTAATTGGAAGCTACTTGCACTGATTCGATCTTTGATGAGTTAATGGCATATCCCTTCCATTGATCTCGCTTACTTGGCCATCTTGATGAGTTAGACTTTGATTAGATCACTTGGTGATTTGAGCTCACCTATGTCTATTAGGTAAATCAGTCTGACTGATTTAGATGCTCTTAATGCTAGCTTAGATTAGATTCTTTTCTGACGTGGTGAAGTCAGTGGGAGGATCGAAATTGGCTCGCTGAAATTTTTTAAATTAGTTAACTAAATCCTCTAAAATTATTAGGTCCTTAAAAATGAAATAGTTATATAGATAACTAAATCATAGCCTTCTATTAAGTTGAGTGATAATGGGTTCATTAGTACAATGATCATTAAAGGCCCAAAGGCCTGATGATTATTGACTAATGAAATTATCATTCATAAAATGATAATTTAGTTAAGTCTTTCTGATTATTGACTAATGGCCGACCCATTCTCTAAAGCTGTTACGGTGAAGGGGTTTGACGACTTTAAGTCGAAGATAGGTATTAGATACTGTACCGATTGGCTTTAGTCTAAGTGGGAGATTGTTGGGAATGTATCCCAAAGTCAATCATCAGTCTATTGATGGTTGGGCCATATATTTATAATTATATATAAATTATAAATTAATAAAAGTTATTTTGATATTTTTTATCATAAATTCTATTATCTTCTAATGAACTCCTATGTTGTGATGAAGTTCTTAGAACTATCTAGATTCGACAAAGAAGAATTTGTAATTTAGTTCTTAAATAGTTCATGACCAAATGATATGTTGTTACTTAGGATGACAACGTTTATCAAGTATAGATCATTGTGTGCCATATAGGTTGGTTGTCCTCATAACCAAGGAGTGTTGAGACACTGATATGGCATGCAAGTAAGATGTATGGGTACATCTGCATTGAACGTGACCAGCTTCGGAGCTTTTCTCCTATCAAGATTAGCTTCGATGGAATATGGGTATAAATGTCCCTCCGATCTGAGATCACCATGGTGACTTCTAAGCAACTCATTGTGTTTTGGTGCCAGACTATCTAAATTTTTAATTCAGTAATGGAAGATTTTTGGGTACAGTCAAGTACTTATGAAGTTGGTACGTGTATCAAGATGGGATTGACCACTCCTAATTTTAGGAGCTGTGTTTAATTTTGTTTCAATTTAGCAAAACCTTGGCCAGGGTAGTCTTAGTGAGGAGTCATGGGACTAATTGCTTTGAGACACGACATGGATGTATTTTCTAGGGTTGACAGTCTAACCCTGAGTCATCTATTACATAGAGGTCATAGGGATGAATTATACGATAATCATATTCACATAGGTTCTGAATGTTGCGATTGCGATTATTCGATCTATCCAAAATTTGGGTACCATTGCTAGATGGTCACTTCGATTAGTATAGAAATTGATTTCTGTGCTACCGGCTTAGGTTCAGACCTACGGGATCATACATATTAGGAGTTCCTACCTGATCTGATGGCTGATCAAGAGTCCCATTGGTATGGGACTCTATGATCAAGAGTCCTACTGGACTGGAACTCTGTGACTAAGAGTTCCACTGGATTGAGACTCTGAGTCCTACTTGTCTGAGACTCTCTGATCATGAGTCTTGATAATCTAAGATATTATGGTTAAGAGTTTCACTAGATCGAGACTCTATGATCAAGAGTTCTACTAGACTGGGACTTTGAGTCCTACTTGTCTAGGACTCTCTGATCATGAGTTCTGATAATCAAGGACAATATGGTCAAGAGTCCCACTGGATTGAGACTCTATGATCAAGAGTCCTAATGGACTGGGACTCTGAGTCCTACTCATCTGAAACTCTCTGATCAAGAGTTTCACTAATTTAGGACTCTATGATCGTGAGTTCGATTCGTTTGGGATACCGGGTTCAAGAGTCCTACTGATTTAGGACTCTTCAAGAGTTTCATATTGATAGGACTCTGTTGTCTAGCAACCCATTCCATTTGGACTCAGATATTTTTAGAGAATTAATTAGTAGTTTGATTGCTGATTAGCTTAATTTGATTGAGTGATGAGGATTCGATCAAGTCTAATTGAATTTGATTCAATTGGATTTGACCCGATCAGGTCATGAGATGACCTAATCGCTATGAAATTTTTGACCCTGATTTGATCAGGACCTAGATCTAATTAATTTTTAATTTGATTAGAATTTTATTAGATTAGGCTAAGCCTAATTTGGTTGGGTTTAACCTAGTTTAGTTGGGTCTAAATTAATTGGTTTGGTTGAAACCAATTAGGACCAAGTCAATTGAAGTTTGAATTCAAATTCTTCCATGTGCCCACTATTTTTGACTTTTCCACTTTGCTACCCACGCCCTCCCTTTTGTTTGTTGAATATTTTTGGAGAAATAAAAATGTGTGCATGCAAAAATAGAGTCCTTCTACATGTTAAACATAAGGGAGGGGGCGTTGGATAAGGATAAGAGGCTCATTTGATTTTTGAAATCAAGTGAGTGGTTAAAACCTCTCAACCACTCGATCCTTATCATTTTTTATGTGGTTTTATAATGGTATTCATGTCAATAAATTATGAGAATTTTTGTTCATATAGGAGAAGGGGTTAGCATTACATGGTAAAAATATTACAGTGTTTGGGCATTAGTTCTGGGCAAAAAAAATCTTGGAGTGAAGGTGAAGAGGATCCTACAGCACTTTACTTTTCCCTCATGCCTCTCTTCTCTTATGATTTTCATCTCTAAGGATATCCTATTTTTAGATATGATCTAAATAGGGATTATAGATCTAAAATTTATCTTTCCATGAAAACTTGTTTCATAAAAAAACTCCATACAGATATGGCATGATAGGATTTTTAGTGTGTCAGGGATTTTGGGCCGAGTGAAATCCTAGATTTGGGTATCTGGGTTCGGGTGGAGAGATCGAGTGCTGTGATCATCAGATCGCCACCAAATTTGAAACACATCTTCATCATCCTCCAATATTTATGTTTTAAATTTCTAAAATATCTAAAAAATTAAAAAAGTATATGATCGATCGAATCGATCATGATCAGCCATTGAAGGCCCCGGTGAGGAGCTAGCACTCTAGTGGGGCTGATCGAAACCAGGAGCTCTGTGTGGACCAACCGTAGAGGCCGGACATATGTGCGGCTATGATGTGATATTAGAACATTATTTGATAGACTTAGATTATGGTGATCGACCATCCATGAAAAGGTATTGTGTTCTGAACACGTAGATGTAGTAAATAGTTTATTATAAGTTTTATTTTCAGATCTATTAATGTATGCATGCATATTATGTCTAGATCCTAATATGTAGGATTAAATAATCTGATATGATCAGTAGATAATTAATTAGATTAATTATTTTTTGCTGCATCATTTCTATTTTTGAAATATTTTTCAAAAGTAGCATAGGAAACCCTGCACTGTTTTCTTCATGAGTCCCATACAGAAGGGACTCCTGGGTTACTTGATAGCCTTAAACACTTAGGCACTAAACTCACTGGGTTTATCCAGTGTTGGTGCCAACTTAGGAGGATTCTAAGGGGCTCTAATCTAATACGATCAGATGATATTATCCCACCAATCAAATTTAGATCTAATTGAATAAAGACCTCTGATTGGTTGAGGCGATGTGGCACTGCATGGTGCAACAAAGTCTTTTTAAACGTTACCTGCACTTAGGGTTCATTTTGCTGCACCTATCCACCATGCCCCAAGGCTGCCCCTCATCTCCTCCATGCTATCCTCTAATCCTCTCTCTCTCCCCTCTCCATGCCCAAGGAGTTAGGTGCAAATCCAGCAAAAGTATAGGGAGCATTGGTGCCCAGATCAGAAAGAAGATAGCATGATTTCGAGAGACGACTACTACTTCTTCAAAGAAAGTTTTGAAGAACTTTTAGATCAGATCTAGATCTGATCTTTAGAGCCTTGATTCAAAAAGAGAAGATCTCTAGATCTTGCCTAAGTGGACTCTGATAGAGGCCAGGCACGTGCATGGCTCGATCCAAAATCTCAGGAGTGTTAGGATCATCATCAGGATAATCGGATTATCCTAATTAGGTAACAATGGTTATTTTCTTATTTAGATTTAATTTTTATTTTTAATAGATCACCATGATCAGATATGAGAACTCTTAGATTTGATTGGATCATTTAGAAAATTTCAGACAAACTCGCCCCAGATCTGATCAGATTTAGACGATCCTATAGCAGAAAATAGAGATTTTTCTTCAACTGGTATCAGAGCTAGGTTAGCAGTTCTTCAGATATATTTTAGATCTATTTTTAATTTCTATTATGATTAGATATTAAAAATTTTAGATGTCACATCAGATGTAATCAGATCTAAAATTAAAAATTTAAAAATTAAATAATTTAGATCTATAATGTATGAGATGCATGACTAGATCAGGTATAGAATAGTTCTATGTATAGTCTAGTGTTATCATGTTTGTAATATGATTAAATATAATTTTAGATCTAATTTATTTTTATTTTTTTGATATTATAAATATTGTAATCAAATTTATAAAATAGAAAATATAATTTTTAATTTTTAAATTATTCATATGAGATATAAGATATGCATGTCTAGACTAGTTGTAGAATAGTTCAATGAATTATCTAGAATAGATTTTATTTTGATATGATCACTTAAAATTCTATTTTTTAGATATTATATATGATATATCAGATCTAAAAGTATACATGTTTAATTAAATTTTGATACATAAGATGCATACAAAGCATGTATAGATTAGATCATTAATTATATATGCGATATATGATTTAAATCTAACTTATTTTGTAGTAGAAAATATATTTTTGATTAAGCCATTCCCCTTGGCCGTCCGATCATAAGAATAAAGTAGGGTTTAAAGGTCCTCTTCTTCCATTCGATGGGATGTTCTTATGATGTATAGGGGTACTGCACATTCATCCTTAATTAAAAATTAGAATTTATTTTTCTGCAAAACCCTATGTTGCCCAAGGATGGCTATCCACGAGAGGGGGGTGAATTGGATATTTCTAAAATTAAATGACTAATGAATAATAAACTTGAGATATGAACAAATTAAACTAATTAAGTGCTTAATGAATCAAACAATATGATGTGCAGTGAATAAAAGTAATAGAGTAAAGCACATAATCACAAACACATAAATTTTATAGTGGCTCGATGCCAAACTCAGCACCTGCATCTACTCCCTAAGTAAACCACTTAGGAATTCAACTATAATTCTCAACAAGAATTACAGTCTAATTATTTTTCAAACTCATAATCAAATTCAGTTGGTGTTTCTTGGCTCACTAACCAAAACCATACAAGATTGTTTATTGGGCTCACAATCAACCCAGTTGGTTTCCTTGGATCACCAACCAAAACCTCACAAGTGAATGTTTTTCTTCGGACTAACAATCAACTCCAATTGATTTTAATCTTGGCTTACCAATCAAACCGCTATAAATGTCCAACTCAAGGCTTGGACCAACCCAAGTTTCTCATCCCAAGAAACTTGAAATAAAAATAAGAATACAAAATAAAACAAACTCTTTTAAAGCACAAGAGAAGAAAATCTAAGTTATTTTTGCTTATAGGCTTGATTTTTTCTCGAATGATTGAGAGATTGTGAGGCTTTTTGATTCTCTTCACTCTTGCTCTCACTTGCTTGAGGATAATTTATAGTGGAAGGACAAAGAATCACTCTAAAAATAACTTCTTTTTTCTTTTCAGCTCACTCCTTAGTTTTCTCAAAGAATATTCAATATGCTATCCAAGACCTATTTTTAATGCTCCAAAGATTTTCTTATATATCTTTGAGGTTTTCCATCACTTCTTGATATCTGAAAGATCTTCAGAAAGAGTTCTAATTATTGGAGATGAGAAAATAGCCATTGAGAATCTTATGGGATGAAAAAGTTGCTGTTCTAAAAACTAGCCGTTACAATCACTAGGTCGACTCAGTTTCTGACTAGGCCGACTCAGTCGCACTGGGTCGGTTCAGTTTCTAGCTGGATCGACTCAATTCCCTGGATCTTAAAAATTTTACTTTCTATGCTTTTTATCTTTTGCTTCTACTGAGACTAGGTCAGCTTAGTTCCAGACTGGATCGGCCCAGTTTGCATGCCATGTGTGCTAAAGACTGTTTGTGATCCTTTCTTCTCTAATTTGATTTGTAGGCTAGACTTGCCTTCTTAACTTGATTTTATCCTCATTAATATATCTAGAAATACTTAAAAAAAATTATGAGCACTTGAAATTTTGAAACTGCACATCCTCATAAATATCGTTAAACTTTATAACTTATACTCAAAACTCTTTGTCATCATCAAAATTAATCTCTAGGTCAATAGTCTTTTCCTTTTTGATGATGATAAAACTTTTGAGTATATGCAAAATAATATGTAGTAAGTTTCTAAGAAATATATATTTATAATGCATGAAATCATTTAAATGATAAGAACATACTTTATTCTAGGTAAGCTCAAGCATATACTCAACAATAATTCTCTTCCTTTTTGACAACATCAAAAAGCTCATTGGAAGGATAAAAGAGTAATCATCAAAATCAATAAGATATGAAAATTTATCATCAAAGTTTTCTTTGAAAAACTTGTCTTTTGATTTAAAACATGTTTAAAGTATTTTCAGTTTCAAAAATTAGCTTGAATTCAAATATCAAAGTCTCTTCTTCTTTTTTTTGAATGAATATGATATTTTTAATTAGATTTTTAAGTATATACTTTGAAGTTTTAAGAGGAATAGAGCTTTTCAAAAGATTTGAACATGAAATCAAGCATAATATATACTTTAATATTCAATCTTTTTTTTAAAAAAAATTTAGTCAATTAAATTTGAAAAAGATATGTATCAAAAATATATCAAGCAAGTCAACGATAGTATTTGAGCAAAAATAATTTTACAATGATTTCTAAATGCACATCCAAAATTTTGTATTATATTTAGATTTTTAAATGAGTTTTAGAAATGGATTTAGAAATTTATTTTGACTCCAGCTAATTATCCAAAAATAAGATTGAGCAATCAAATCATGTAAGTCAAATTTGATGATTGCATGAAAGCTTAAATTAAAAATACTATAAACTAATTGGTTGAGAATTTAAGATCATCATTTAATTTTCTTAATTTTCAATCAAAGCTAGATAATATTCAACAAATATCTCTCCCCCTATTTTTAAGAGTAAATATCAAAAAATTCATCATAAAATATTTTTTCATTTTAAATAGTAGGTGAATAAAAAATATTTCTCTCCCTTTTTCTTTCAAGTTAAGCATCTTGATACCAAATTAATCTTTAATTATTACTAATTTAGTAATTAATTTAGCTTAAATGAATTCTCCCCCTTTCCTTTGTAAATAAAGATATTTTCAATTAAATAGCCTTTTAAGATCAAATTATTTTCTTAAGTATTTTCTCTTCCTTTTGTAAAAATATAATGTAGATTTTATATTCAAATTTAGATCAAGAAATATATTCAATGTGAGCACTAATAAATCATCAAAATTAATCAGTTATTCTAAATAAATTCTAAAAATATTGATAGTATGATGTAGAGAAAAGTTTAGCTTTTACCAAACAACATCATCCATCCATTTTCATTTTCAAGGCAACCATCAAAAGAATTTTTTTCTTTTTGTCTCATTGGAACCTCAGTGTACTTGTATAAATTAGTTTGCAATTCTTGGTACCCAAGCTTTCTTGGGTCCATTGAAGTTAGTACTCAAGATTTCTTTTGGAATCCAAATTTGCTTAACTAAAGTATGGCCAATTCTTTTAAAATTACATTCTAAAATTTTATGGCCTACTTTGTTACATTTAAGGTATTTAATATAATGCTTTTCAGTTGAAACTTTTTCAAACATATTCTTGACAAATTTCTACTTTCTTAAGGGATTAAAATCAGTTTTAGCTTTGTAAAAAATAGATTTTTGATTTTTCATCATTGATTGAAGCTTTTCAAAACTAAATGTAAAGTTTTCAGCAATTGGTTTCAATATTTCAATCTCTTTTCTTAGTTTTGAGTTCTCTTCCATAAAAAATTTTTTAGAATTTAAATGACTTTCTTTTTCTTCAGCAAATGAATTATTTTCCTTCATGAAATCCTCTTTTTTAATTAAGAGTTTATTCTTTTTTCAACTAAAGATTTTTTGGATTTGAAAAGTTCTTCCTTTTCTTTAGCTATAGCATTTTTTTCTCTTAAGATATCTTCTTTTTCATTTAATAATTTACTTTTTTTCATCATTCAAAAGAAGATTAGACTTTTTGAGCTCTTTATTCTTTAGCTTTATCTTTTTGAATTCAATCATTAAATCATTAAAAGCTTCATATAATTTATCAAAGGTAAAATCGAAAGAGTTGTTAATGTTTACCTCATCGTCGTTGGCCATGAGGCAAGGATTTACAATACATTCTTCTTCTTTATCCATCAAACATGATTTATCTACTTTTTGCTCTTTTCTTTCATCTTTCTTTTTTTTGCTTTGCTCTCCCTTAATTGAAGTTTTCTTCTTTTTTTATTTCTTGTTCTTGTTCTTCTTTTCATTCTCATGAGCTATGAGATAAAAATTAGGGTGAGCTTCCTTCTCTTTTTGAGAGTTTAATTCTTCTCTTTCATTTGCTCTCTCAAAGTTCATTTCCAATTATTTTCATACTTCTTTTACTAAAATGCAAGAAGAAATCAAGTTAAATTCATTTATATTCAATGAACAGTAAAGAATATTCATAACTTTAGCATTTAGTTGGTTTATTTCTTTATTATACTCAAGTAATGCATTTGAGGTGTGTGAGCCATCAATTATAATCTTCCATAAGTTATAATCATGTGCTTGTATGAAGATGCGCATACGTGCTTTCCAATAATTATAATTTGATCCATTAAGCATTGGGTTCAATCAATGAAATGGCCTTCATTAAAATAAGATTTCATTTTGGATTGCCAATATTTTTAGCTCTTGATCGTTAGGTCAACAACTAATAATAGAGCATTTGCTCTGATACCACTTGTTGCCTAAGGATGGCTACCCAAGAGGAGAGGATGAATTAGGTATTTCTAAAATTAAATGACTAATAAGTAATAAACTTAAGATATGAATAAATTAAACTAATTAAGTGCTTAATAAGTCAAATTATGTGATGTGTAGTGAATAAAAGTAATAGAGTAAAGCACATAATCACAAACATAAATTTTATAGTGGTTTGGTGCCAAACTCAGTACCTACGTCCACTTTCTAAGTAAATCACTTAGGAATTCAACTATAATTCTCAACAAGAATTACAGTCCAATTATTTTTCAGGCTCACAATCAAATCTAGTTGATTTTTTCTGGCTCACCAACCAAAACCATATAAGATTATTTTCTGGGCTCACAATCAAATCAATTGGTTTTTTCTGGATCAGCATCCAAAATCTCACAAGTGATTATTTTTCTTCGGGCTAACAATCAATCTCGATTGATTTTAATCTTGACTCACCAATCAAACCACTGCAAATATCCAACTCAAGGCTTGGACCAACCTAAGTTTCTCACCCAAAGAAACTTGAAATAAAAAGAAGAGTATAAAATAAAACAAACTCTTTTGAAGCATAAGAGAAGAAAATCTAAGTTGTTTTTGCTTGTTGGCTTGATTTCTTCTCCTTCAATGATTGAGAGATTGTGAGGCTTCTTGATTCTCTTCACTCTTAATCTCACTTGCTTGAGGATAATTTATAGTGGAAGGATAAAGGATCACTCTAAAAACAACTCATTCTCTTTTATTTTCAGCTCACTCCTTAGTTTTCTCAAAGAATATTCAATATGCTCTCCAAGACCTATTTTTAATGCTCCAAAGATTTTCTTATATATTCTTGAGATTTTTCATCACTTCTTGACATTTGGAAGGTCTTTAGAAAGAGTTCTAGCCATTGCAGATGAAAAAATAGTCGTTGAAAATCTTGTGGGATGAAATTACTGTAGTTATGAAAACTGGCTGTTACAATCACTAGACTGGCTCAGTTTCTGACTGGGTAGGCTCAATCGTATTGGGTCGGCTCAGTTTCTAGCTGGATCGGCTTAGTCTCATGGATCTTAAAAATTTTACTTTCTATGCTTTCTATCTTTTGCTTTCACTGAGACTAGGTCGGCTCTGTTCCAGACTGGGTCGGCCCAATTTGCATGCCATGCATACCAAAGACTGTTTATGATCCTTTTTTCTCTAATTTGATTTGTAGACTAGACTTGCCTTCTTGACTTAATTTTATCCTCATAACATATCAAAAAATACTTGAAAAAAATTATGAACACTTGGAATTTTGAAACTGCACATTCTCATAAATATCGTTAGACTTTATAATTTATACTTAAAATTCTTTATCATTATCAAAATTAATCTCTAGATCAACATCCTAGATTCTAAAATCCTAGGATTTTGATACATATTTATGTTATGAACCTAAACTTAATTAAGATTTAAGATTATGAAATTAATTAGATCTAAAAATTATAAATTTTTGATTTAAGATACCTTCATAAAATTGGGTTCGGGCTTGGGTAGCTCAATTGGGTCTAGCGGTTGATCAAATTGAATCAAGAATTGGTTAGGTGGGATCAAGAGTGCTTAGAATTGACCAGCCCAATAGGATTAAATCTGAATCAAGGTCGACTCATAATAATATGTGGTTGACTAAGTCAAGACCTAATTTGGCTCTATGATTCGAGCCTGGATTGTAGGCTAACCCTATTGGTTCTGATTCGATAATTTAGTATCTAAGGTAAGTTTGGTAGATATGACTGACTAGTTTTTAATTAGAAGCTACTCGATCTGAATGCATTCTTGTCAAGTTAATGGCAATCCCTTTCACCGATCTCACTTACCAAGCCATTTTGATCGATCCAGTTCTGATTAGAGGTGGCTAACAATTCGAGCTAATCCATGCCACTAGGTTAGTCATAATTGTTATGACTAAATTAGATCAAGTTTAAAGAGATCAAAATTAAATTTTTCTAAAAAAATATTAAGTCATAGGTCTTCCATCATTGTAGATATGCGGGCCCTTTCCGGGGTTGATTGTTCTTGGCTGGTTACAGTGGTTCAGTTGTACCAAGAAGATGCAATCATGTTTATTTGACATTGGATGCTACGGGTCGGAGGATGGATTGGGCTCAATATTTTAAGATACATTGAGAGATCCAATCAAAAATTCAATTCATGTAAATGGTGGGTCTGACTTAACTAACGAGTGGAGCAATATTTCAGGCACGGTGAGCTTCATAAATTGGAGATCAGGTTTGGATGCATCATGATTAAAGAATCATTGGACAAGAGTTGTTCACTCATCAGTTGACCCATCATCAATAACTATTAGGTGAGGTGGTGAGCCAGTCGGTGGAAGCACATCACCCAGAAAAAATCAATTGATCGCAGAGATTTTCGCATTTCTACCAAGGGAGTGTAGGGATCCGAGAAAATAGTGAGAGCCTAATTTGTTTAAAAATAAAACCTCTGAATAAATTGGTTAAGTCTAATTACAAAATCTAACTAAAAACTTTGACTCTCTATAGAAAAATATCTATGTCCAATCCACTAGCCCGTATCCTGGACATCCATAGACTGACCGGATCCAATTACAAGGATTGGCTCCGGAACTATAAAATTATTTTAGGTTTCAAAAAATTGACTTATGTATTGGATCCCTACCTTACCAGCCTATCCATCCGTTGAATAGAGAGCATCTCTAAAAAAGTGGATGGATGAAGATAATAAAGCTAGGTATTACATGTTGGGCTCGATGTCTGATGAGCTTCAACGCTAACATGAGGACATCAAGACTGCACATTAAATATTGGCTCATCTACATAAGTTGTTTAGTGAGGAGTGTCATGCAGTCAAGTATCAAGTTACTAGAACACATTTTAAGGCTCAAATGCATGATGGGCAGTCAGTCTAAGATCATTGTCTGATGATGATCAAGGACTTAAAAGAACTTGAGAAGCTCGGTATCAAGCTAGACAGGGACTTGTAAATTGAAGTGATCTTGCAATCCTTGACTGATGCATATGGGCAGTTCATGATGAACTTTCATATGCATAAGCTGTAATATACTCTAGCTGAATTGATGAACATATTGATTACTGCTGAGCTCTCTTTGAAAGGTTCAAAGGGCTTAGTGCTTGCTGTGGAGTGGACTTCCTCCAAGAGAAAATCTTTTGGAAAGAATAAGAAGTCTGCAAAGAAGCAAAAGACTAAAAGTGAGAAGAAGAAGAAGGGAGAGCTGAAGAACAAGGCTGCAGATAAAGAAAAATATTTTTATTGCAATACTAATGGCCATTGGAAGCGGAACTACCCTTTATACCTGGTCAGCTTGAGGAACAAGAAGGAGGCAGGTCCTTCTGGAGGTATGCTTGTTATAGAATCTAACCTTACAGTTTCTTCTACATCTAGTTGGGTGCTTGACTCTGGTTCAAGTGCTCACTTGTGCACTTCTATATAGGATCATGAGGAGAGCAAAAGGCAAAGGGATGGTGAGATGATTCTGCGTATGGAGAACGTAGCAAGAGTTACTGCTATGGCCATGGGAACTTATCCTGTTCGACTACCATCAGGATTAGATTTAGTTCTTAGGAACTATTTTTATGTGCTTGTAGCAAGCAGAAATTTAATTTTTGTTTCATGTTTAGCACAGGAAGGCTATGTAATTATTTTCTTAAGGATCAATGTAATATTCTTTTTGAAAAAAATAAAATTGCAAGTGGTTTTCTTATAAATGATCTCTATCAATTACATATTGATGTTTCTATTTTCAATATCGAGCAAAACGTGAATGCCATAGGATCAAAGTGACCTAAAGATAGTCTAAATGATAGGTATCTTTGGTACCTTAGACTAGATTATATAGTCGAAGATAGGGTTAACAAATTTGAGAAATCCGAGCTTTTGAGTCCATTGACTTTTAAGTTATATCCGATTTATGAATCACGCTTTCAAGGCAAAATGATTAAGCTTTCTTTTGTAGGATATGGGAAAAGGGCCACAGACCTGCTTGCTCTGGCATAGATATATGCGGCCCATTTGATGTGCTAATCAGAGATAATTATTTCTACTTCATCACTTTTATCGATGATTTGTCTTGATATGGGTATGTGTATTTGATGCGACATTAGTCTGAAGCCTATAAAAAGTTCAAGAAATTTAGACTAGAAGTAGAAAAATAAACTAAAAAATCCATTAAGGTTCTTCAATCAGATTAAGGAGGTGAATACCTTAGTCAGGGACTATCTCAAAGATAATGTCATAATCTCATGATAGACTCCACCTGGAATGCCTAAACTCAATGGAGTTTCAGAATAGAGAAATCAAACTCTATCAGATATGGTTCGATCCATGACGAACTTCATGGATCTTCCTGAGTTTCTTTGGGGACATAGTCTTATGACAACAATTTATTTATTGAATAGGATTCTTTCTAAAACCGTTCCTACCATACCATATGAGATATGGTATGGTAAGAAACCAAGTCTGAGTCACCTCAAAATTTTGGGATTGTTCGGCTCATGTCAAGAGACAGCAGACGGACAAGTTAGAGTCTAGATCCTTTAGAGCTTGATTCATAGGATATCTTAAAGAGTCGTTAGGATATTATTTCTATCTTCTAGAAGACCATAATGTGATTATCAGTCAACACTATTGTTTTTGAGAAATAGTTTATTCAAGATGGTGGCATCGAAAGATTGATTAGGCTTGAGGGAAAAGTCTCCCAAGAGTAAGGAGTTAAGGAACCTATGGAACTTAATCAGATTGAGCCAGTCCAAATACGACTTTCTCCACCTCGAAAATCAACTAGAATTTTTTGTCCTCCTGAAAGGTACCAAGGTACTATTTCAGAAGATGTTAAGAAAATATTTCTCATGAGAAAAAGGGTTCATAGTGAATATTGGAGATAAATCCCGCTCCCACCGAAGTCCAGTGTGATGCTTAGCCTAATGCAACTGATAATCACAGAGGAGCTTTGATCGAAAGTTCTTCCTCTTGGGACTCCTTCAGCAGCTGAACTCCTTTCGGACTCCTCTAGTGGCTGAATCCCTTTCGGACTCCTTCGACGGCCGAACTCCTTCCGAACTCTTCCAGTGGTCGAATCCCTTTCGGACTCCTTTAGCAATCGAACTCCTTCCAAAATTCTCCTCTAGTTGGACTCCTCCAACAGTCGAACCCCTACTAGACTTCTCCTTCAGCCAGACTCTTCCATTGATCGAACTTCTTCTGGACTTCTCCTTCAATTGGACTCCTCCAACAGTCGAATTTCTCTCAAATTTCTCCTTCAAACGGACTACTCCAAATGGCTAAACTCCCTCCGAACTCCATCCAGCAGCCTCAGAGGATCTTGGCTCTCACCCTCGATGTAGCCAAAAGAATTATCAATCTCTCCCATCCGAGCTTTGGCCATTGGATCCCGACCAGCTCGTACATCGCGATAATAGACACTATCCCCCATAACAAACTCCACGTGGCCCTGAACAGCCCACTATCGGATGGTTACGGCTGTCACTATCAGTTTGTCATAGGCTTTGTCTATATAAAGAGATCCTCTAGGTATGCTTTCTCCTAGAAGCTCTCCTTCTCTTCCTAGAAATTTTGCAAGAATCTCTCTTTATGTATTCCATTTCTGTTGGCCGAAAGAGCTGACTTAATCATCGGAGGATCTTACTGGAGCCACCACCCTAGACTCCGAATGAGACTTATTTTGTAGGTCCCGACGGTGACCTTATCCTCTCCAAATCCAGCTTCGACTTCGACGTTGGCTAGATTTTAAGCCAATAGAATTGGCACTGGAAGAAGGAATTTCCTTAAGTTATTGAGGTTCCCTTATTCTTGAAGGAATATGTGACGGAGATCCCTTATCATCCCAACTAGAGTCCTACTTTTCCTCTCGACCTCTCGAGAATGCCCCCAGAAAGGCTTCAACCCGGTGGTCAACTGCCTCCATGGCTAGATCTTTTCGTCCCTATTTTGTCTCCTGCATCTCAAGCCCCACCGCCTGTGATGGTGGACATAGTGCAGTTCGACCTACTGATCCAGTAGGTCCATGACCTCACTGAAGCAGTGTAGGCCATGTGGTAGTAGCAGCCATCTCCGACGCCATTCCAATCGGAGCAGATTTCTCGAGAGCCAGAGAACTTGGTCTGGGGGTGGCCGACTTGGGTCAGACGGTCAGCGACCCCCGAAAAAGAGAAGTAGAGGGTGGAGAGCCCTTGCTCGGACCATGACTTGACCTTGGGGGGAGCTTTGTCTCCATTCTATCAGAAAATCCTAGAGATCAACGATCGTGAAGATCTTCTGGATTAAATGCTCTAGGAAATGAGTGATGAATCAAAGAACTTCATCATGGTTCCTCCTTCCACGGTAACGATATTTGCACCGACCCTCCTTTTTCTCAGAAGATTATACAGGAACCAATTCCGCCAAACTTCAAGCTCCCTCAATTTGAGAGTTATGATGGGACCACCGATCTGATCAATCACTTGAAAGCCTTCTGGATAATGATGCTACTCCATGGTGTGCCAGATGCTATTTTGTGCCAAACTTTTTCATCCATCCTCAAGAGAGCCGCCAAAAATTGGTACTCAATCCTTAAGCCGGGTACCATCTTTTTCTTCTATCAAATGAGCCATTAGTTTACAGCTCATTTTGTTAGCAGTCGATATCCCCATCAAGGTTTGGATTTTCTGATGAATATCAAGCAGAATGAGAGAGAATCTATCTGGGCTTATGTCATCTGATTTAATGCTGCTGTATTGGAGGCCCAAAACTTGAACCAGTTTATTACAATGGCTGCACTCAAGGATAGCCTTCAGAAGAATGATTTGCTGTTCTCCCTGGAGAAGAAGAACCTAGGAATTTTATCGATATGCTAGCTCGGGCTGAAGGTTATGCCTGAGTTAAAGAGGCCTTTAAGGTCAGGGATAATGAAGCCACCCAGGAGCAGCAGACGGGCGAACCAAATGTGCCCATGGTTGGAGAGAAATCGAGCAGAGCTCGGCCATGCTCCCGAACTCCTCTAGAGCATAAGCGGACCCGAACTCCTACCTGGGCCCAGAGGTGAAGAAGCTTGGATAGAAGGGCACAATGGAGCTCGCCCTTCAGAAAATTTCATAACTATGCCCCTCTCAATACTTCAAAAACCCAAATATTGATGGAGATTAGGGAGCAACTACTGAGATCGAAAAGAATGCGCACTCATCTCGGTAAGTGCAATTCTAGCAAGTTTTGCCTCTACCATCGTGATTATGGTCATGATACAGAAGAGTGCATCCAGCTCCAAGACGAGATCGAGGAGCTCATTAGGCATAGTAGGCTTGGCCGATTCTTGCGATGTCGGTTGAAAGGATGAGAGGATCGGTCGAGAGCACCCTTGCTGCCAGAACCATCGAGGGGCGAGGAGCAACGAGAAGATCGGCCCCCGATTGACATCATTAACACCATCTCTGGGGGGCTTCAGCGAGGAGAGGCTAGTGGGTCAGCCGAGCTTAGGAAGAAGTAGAGAATTGAAGAGCCCATCACTTTCACCGATGAGGATGCTCAAGGAGTCCAGTTCTCACACAATGATGTGGTTGTAATTTCTTTGAACATTGCTAATTATGATGTACGCTGTGTTTTGATAAATAATGAAAGTTCTGCTGACATTCTATACTATGATGCTTTCTTTAAAATATCCATACCTAATAATCGCCTGGGACTTATGAGCTCCCCGTTGGTCGGCTTCACTGGCGATGCTGTGCTAGTGGAGGGAATGATAACTCTAGCCATGACTGTAGGACAGAATCCAAAGCAGGCCAAGGCATGGGTCGACTTTTTGGTGGTAAAAGCTTCCTTTACTTACAATGCAATCCTCAGCCGACCTGGTCTAAATGCACTATGAGCCATGGTGTCGACCTATTATCTGAAAATCAAATTCCTAACAAACAATGAAATAGATGAAATCAGAGGCGATCAAGCATTAGCCCGGCACTTTTACTCCATTGCCTTACAAAACAGCATTGGACTTGACCCCTGTTCAGTTGATGGGCTTGATGTCCATGATGATCTTGCCAAAGAATGGGGTGAGCCCATAGAAGATCTTGTGACCATCCCCTTGAATGACGGAAACATGGAGCATACGGTGCAAATTGGGTCCAATCTGGAAGATGAAGTTTGGAAGCAGCTCATCGCCTTTTTACAAAGGAATGCCGACGTCTTCTCTTGGGTTCTGATGGATATGCCCGAGATTGACGTCGAGGTTATAGAACATCGGCTGGCTATTGATCCCAAGCATTGACCAATGAAAGAAAGAGTTCGGAGCCATGCACCAGAAAGGTAGAAGGTAATAGTAGAAGAAGTTGACAAGCTTCTCAATGTCGGATTTATCTGAGAAGTCAGCTATCCAACTTAGATCTCTAACATGGTCCTGATCAAGAAGGCTAATGGTAAGTGGAGGATGTGCATTGACTTTAAGAAGTTGAATAAGACCTACCTAAAAGATAGCTATCCTTTGCCTAGAATCAACCAACTGGTGGATGCGACTTTAGGCTACGAGCTCCTCACCTTCATGGACACCTTCTCTGGCTACAACCAAATTTGGATGGTACCGGAGGATGAGGAGAAGACCGCTTTTATTACTAATCATGGTCTTTACTGTTATAGGGTCATGCCCTTCGAGCTTAAGAATGCAGGCATGACTTATCAGTGCTTGGTCAATAAAATCTTCAAGGAGCAAGTCGGCCGCAATTGGAGGTTTATGTTGATGATATGCTGGTCAAAAGTCGAATGTCTGTCAATCATGTTGCCGACCTTGAAGAGGCTTTCGATGCACTTAGAAAATACAAGATGAAGCTGAATCCAACCAAGTGCACCTTTGGGATAGCCTCAGAAAATTTTTTTGGAATTCTTGGTCTCGAGATGAGGGATTGAGGTCAATCTAGAGAAAATTCGAGCTATCCAGGAGATGACCGCTCCGAAGTCCATCAAGGAAGTTCAATGCTTGATCGAAAAAGTGACATCTCTGAATCATTTTGTCTCGAGGTTGGTCGAACGCTGCATGCCCTTCTTCCAAATCCTCAGGAAATCAAAAGATTTTTACTGAACTTAGGAATGCCAAAAGGCATTCGATGAGCTCAAGAACTACCTCAGCTCGCCTCCTACTAGCCAAACCCAAATTCGAAGAGGAGCTATTTCTCTATCTTGTAGTCTCCCCTACGGTGCTAGCGGTAGTCCTGATCAAAGAAGAGGTGAAAGTGTAGCAACCAATCTACTATATAAGCTGGATCCTAAAGGATGCCGAGATCAGGTATATAAAGTTAAAAAAATTAACTTATGCTCTTCTAATTGCAGCAAGAAGACTTCAACCTTACTTCAGTGACATGCTATAGTGTTCCTCACTGACCAGCCGATCAGAATGATCCTTCATCAAACGGATGCTTCTGAAATAATTGCAAAATAGGCCATTGAATTAACAGAGTTCGACATCAACTATTGACCTCGGCCAACAATCAAGGCTTAGGCACTGGCTGACTTCATAGTTGAATGTACCATCCCAGACGATGTTGAGCTTCAAAATGAAACCAACATTTCACAGTTGCACCTGAGCTCCTCCGAAGAAAGAATGGACCTTCTTGAAGATTTTTGGGCCTTGTACGTCGATAACTCCTCCAACACTTTCGGAGCAGGTGTTGGGCTGATCCTGATCAATTCAGAAGGGATCATCGCAGAGTACGCATTGCATTTTGAATTTTCGGTGACAAACAATGGGGCAGAATATGAGGCCCTAATAGTCAGGCTCAGGATAGCCAAAGAATCAGGAGCTGATCGACTTTAGGTTTGTAGTGACTCCCAACTAGTCGTGGGGTAGGTCAGTGGCAGTTATGAAGCTCGAGAAGAGAGCATGGTAAAATATCTTGAGAAGGTGAAGAGCTTGACCCCAATCTTCGACAGCTTCTGCATTCGACAAATCCTAAGAGCGGAAAATGCTAGGGCCGACCTTCTTTCCAAGCTTGCCATCCTAGCTCCTAACGAGCTTTCGTAAGAAGTTTATTATAAGACATTGAAATGCCCATGCATAGAAGAATCACAGCCCATCATGCAGGTCAGCCAGGAGCCCTGTTGGATTGACCCGCTGATCGCTTATCTTAAGGATGAGGTTCTTCCTTGTGATCCAAAAGAGGCTTGAAAGTTGAGAAACCAAGCCTTCTGGTATGTTCTTTATGAGAATAAGTTATATAAAAGATCGTATTCCCTACCATTATTGAGGTGCCTCCGACCCTCTGAGGTCGATTTTGCACTATAGGAAGTGCATGAGGGAATTTATGGGAGCCATCTAGGTGCCAGATCTCTATCTCATAAGCTACTCCAACAAGGATATTACTGGCCGACTATGCATGTTGATTGTGTTGATTACGTCAGGAGATATGACTGCTGCCAAAGGAATGCAAATGTTCAAAGGTAACCAGCTACGGAGCTTACTTCACTAAGCATACCTTGGCCATCTGCGCAGTGAGGAATGGATATACTTGGCCCTTTTTCAATGGCATCCAGACAACGAAAGTTCCTCTTGGTTGCTATCGACTACTTCACCAAATGGGTCAAAGCCGAACCACTAACAAAAATTATTGAGGCCAAGGTACAGGACTTCATCTGAAAGTCAATCATCTATTGATTTGGTCTGCCCTGAACTCTCATAACAGATAACGAGTGATAGTTCGCTGGGATGAGATTTGCTGAGTTCTACGAAGATCTAAATATCTCCCATCACTTTACGTCAGTGGTCCATCCATAGGTAAATGGTGAGGTAGAGGTGACCAACAGAATTTTACTATAGGACATTAAGGCAAGACTTGAAAGAGCAAGGAAGACTTGGACGGACAAACTCTACCACATCCTCTGGGTATACCAAACTATTCAAAGGCTACCGACTGGGAAAACACTGTTTGTCTTGGCTTTTGGAATGAAGGCAGTCATTCCAATCGAGCTTAAACTCCCATCAGCATAGGTCGTGGCCTTCAATGAGCAGCGTAACTCACAGGACCTCAGAGTCAACCTTGATCTACTGGAAGAAAAAAGAGAGAAAGCTCAAGTTTGGATGGCGGCTTACAGGCGAAGGATGGCTCGATACTATAACTCTAGAGTTAGAGGTAAAATATTCAGAGTGGAGGACTTAGTGCTTCAGCGAGCCGCCATCTCTCAGCCTCAGAGCCAGGGGAAGCTTGCCCTAAATTGAGAAGGACTCTACGAGTCACGAAAGTCGTCCGATCCGAGACATACTATTTGAAGGAACTCGGGGGGTCAAACCTACCTCGACCATGGAAGTCAAAAAATCTACGAATGTATTACCGATGATTTGATTACAATGAAATCCTCTTACTTTAACACCCTAATCTTTGTTGTATACCGATAATAAGGGGGGACTACCCTCTGAACTTAATCCCATGATAAATACGGCCACATTAGGAACAGGAGGCGAACCTCATCCTAACATGAGCACAGTCGAAGGCCTCATTTATTTTAGATGAGATGAGGGGAGAGGCCCTGAAAATGGCCCTAATGTGTCCCTATAGCCCATTAGAAATAGGAGGAGAACCTCATCCTAACGTGAGCAAAGTCGAAGACCTCATTCATTTTAGATGAGATGAGGGGAGAGGCCCTAACAACAGCCCTAATGTGCCCCTACAGCCCGTTAGGAACAGGAGGAGAACCTCATCCTAACGTGAGCAAAGTCGAAGGACTCATTCATTTTAGACGAGATGAGGGGAGAGGCCCTAACAATGGCCCTAATGTGCCCCTACAACCCATTAGGAACAAGAGGAGAACCTCATCCTAACGTGAGTAAAGTCAAAGGCCTCATTCATTTTAGACGAGATGAGGGGAGAGGCCCTGACAACGGCCCTAATGTGCCCCTACAGTCCGTTAGGAATAGGAGGAGAACCTCGTCCTAACATGAGCAAAGTCGAAGGCTTCATTCATTTTAGACGAGATGAGGGGAGAGGCCCTAACAATGGCCCTAATGTGCCCCTACAGCCTATTAGGAACAGGAGGAGAACCTCATCCTAATGTGAGCAAAGTCGAAGATCTCATTCATTTTAGATGAGAGGTGGGACAAGCCCAATAACAACCCTAATGTGCCCCTACAGTCTATTAGGAATAGGAGGAGAACCTCATCCTAATGTGAGCAAAGTCATAGTCCTCATTCATTTTAAATGAGATGAGGGGAGAGGCCCTGACAATGACCATAATATGCCCATACAGTCCATTAGAAATAGGAGGAGAACCTCATCCTAACGTGAGCAAAGTTGAAGGACTCATTCACTTTAGACGGGATGAGGGGAGAGGCCCTGACACCGGCCCTAATACGCCCTTATGGCCTCATTAGGAATAGAAGGAGAACCTCATCCTAATAAAAGTAAAAAAAAAAGAAAAAAAAAGAAAAGAAGATAGAAGGATTGAAGGTGAGCATCGCATCCATATGAGGCAACGACGGACAAGGGATCGACAAGATCGATTACCAAAAAAAGATAGAAGGATTGAAGGTGAGCATTGCATTCACATAAGGCAACGACGGGCAAGGTATTATTTTATTATAAGTTTAAATTTATTACAAGTAGGATGAAGGTCAGTCAAACTGACTACATATCATAAAGAAGCCAATGCGGCAGGGATCAGCAAGGCCAATTACAAAAAAAAATAAATAAAAATAACATATAAAAGGAGGCAAAGTCTTAAGATGGACTGGACTCCTCAGGCTTCGGATCATCGACGCCAACCATCACCAAGGCCTGCTTCAACCTAACGATTTCCTCAAGTTCTTTCTTTTTATATAAATTGTCTATGTACATCCTATTCATATGCCCGAACTAGCCCTCGATCTCCCACTGCCACCTCTTTAGGACCTCAGCCTCGGCCTCCGCGTCCTGCATGGCTTGATGCTCATAGATTAGTTGGAGCTTCAACCAATAAACTTTGGCTTTCTCTATCCCGACAGCCTCTGAAAGCTCGCTGATGGTCTTCTTCAAGTAGGCAATCTCCTCTAAGTCTCCACTAGAGATAGCCCACCGACCATCAGCCAATTATTGCTGGAGATGGCTCACCTCTCTATTAGCTGTCCGAAGCTCATGCTCGAGCTTGGTCACCTTCTTCGACCAAGTTAGCTCATACTCATTATGCCAGGCTTCGACATTGTGAAGCTACTTCTAAAGTTCGGAGAACCTCTTGGATTAGTCCCAATCGTACCGGGCCCTGTCGGTAAACCATGATGAAGTTTCCTCTAGTAGTTGAATTTTTTCCTTCGCCATCGTAAGATCGATCTCAAAGGAGCTGATCTTTGCCGTTAACTCCCAAGACTTATTACTGGTGCTTCTTCTCAGTTTGGCCATTTCTTTCTCGAAGCTGCCCTTTCGAATGCTGAAATTGGTGGAGTCTTTCCTGTACAGGTTTCTGATGTGGGTAACTTTGATAGTTGCCTTCGAAGCATTCTTCCTTGATTCTTGGAGATCATCCTTGATTTTTCTCAACTTCTTCTTCAAGCAATAAACCTCCTTCTTCAAGCTCCTAATCAATGGTCTAATCGGGATCGGCATCAACTAGAAGAGGGGAGTCATGACCTAGGTCATCAAGAGTGTTCTGAACCATGCAAACGACAACACAAAGTGTAAGGCTAGAAAAAGATTTATCTTTCATTTACTTGGATGCTTATAAATACATCAGCATAAAAAAAAAAATATACAACTACTCGAGGATCTCAACCTCAGGAGGGATAATGGAGGGCGGAGCCGGATCGCTCTCGACTGTCTCAGGTTTTTGAATTGGTTCGGGCGCCTCTATGGTAGGTTTTGATGGGCTAGAAGCGAGCTCATTAAAGGTAGGGTCGACTACGGCATTAGATGGTCCTGCATTCACATCATCTTCCTTCTCCTTCAGAAAGCTGAGGTCGAGCTCGGAAAACCTTTGGGCTACCCTTCCTTCGTAGAGCTTGAAATCCTTGATAAATGCTTCTTGACTGAACTCGACATTCAGGTTCCGCATCTCGAGAGAGGTCCTGAACTTTTCCACGGCCTGGGTCATTGCCTTCGAGATCGACTTCGCCATTTGGGTCTCCAGTTTGACGACCCTATTTTCGACTTTCTTCCTCCTTTCCTCCTCCAGGGCCAATGCAGCCTTTAGTCCAGCTAAGATGAACTCCTCTTTTCGGAGTGCGCCTTGAAGACTTTCGATGTCCGCTGCCTTCTCCTCGGCTAGGTGCTCTACCTCATTGACCCAGTCTTGAAGATGGTGGATCTCAGCTTGAAGATCCTCCTGGGCCTTCTGTGCCTCTACCTCCTGATGATGCACCCTCTTGATGTGGGCAAGCATCTGGTGACTTGACTGCAATAAACAATTGGTATTAAAAAAAAAGGGAGAGAAGAAGAAAAGCACAGAAGAGAAGAGAAAGAGTTGAGCAATAGAGCAATCACCTTGAGGATGATTCTAAGAGAACCCCAGACGAGCTACCATGAGTCCAAGTCAACCATCTGGTCCACCACCTCGGGCATGGCAAACTTGTCGGCAAGATCTCAGACGATCTTTGGATTGTCGAAGGGATCCTCCCCTTGTTCATTGTTATCGCCATCTGGTCCGCCTAGGCGAGCCTTGCAAGGTGTCTTCGCAACGACTTTCTTTTTCCTTCCCTCCCCTGTCCCATTTTTGATAGGGAGCTCCAAAATTCGATCCTCGCCAGAGAGACCTAAGGGCATGGAAGGCATCGGGCCCACACCAGCGATGCCAACCTCGGTAGTTAGGGCAGTCTTGGTGCCGGCGATGACCTCGGACACAGGGTCAGTGGAGGTGGAGACTTTAGAGTTGGAAACACCGACCTTCATCCTCTTTGAGCCATCATTTTGTGCCTTCCCTTTCCTCTTCTTGGTGTAGAGCCCTTTGGTAAGCATCTCGATAGCTTGTGCATCCATCTCTATAACAGAAAAAGAAGTATGGTTTATAGCAATACATGTACGTGAAATCATGTGGATTCAAAAATCAAAAGATGTACTAGTAAGATCACGGAGACTCAGACCTAGGTTGAACAAGGTCTGTTCCTTTAGAAGGTCAAAAAGAAGAGGAGCTTGGTATGCCTTGAGTTTATCGGAGGAATCAAGGTCAGCTTTGTTTAAGCTAGGAGCTTGACGAACTGACTCTCTAAGATAATCCTATGAAGGAAGGCCTAACGGCAAGGTTGGGCAATGTACAAAAAAGAACTTTTTATTCCAGTTGTGAAAGGAAGAAGGGGCACCTTTCAATAACCCCTTCTTGCTGATCTGAGGGAAAAGTACCACCAATCCTTCATGGAAGGATGGTGCTTGAAGGTATAAAAATTTCTAAAAAGCAAAATGGTTGGCTGAACTTTGGTCAATCAATAGAGAAAGAAAAAACCTATGACGAACCAAAAGGAGTTCGGTACGATAGATGCGAAGGAGATGTTTAAAAACTGAAAGAGGGCAACTATGAATGGGGACAGCGGGAGTCTAAGTCCGGTGTGCAAAGCTTCTAAGTACAAACAAAACTGACCGGTCGGAGGAGAGCTGACCCGATCATCGGAGCTAGGGAGTTCAAGATCATATTCTAGAGGGATTTCATATTGGATTTGAATCAGAGAAAGATCGTTCAAGATAAGGATGGATGGGATGGTGTTTGGAGCAAAAGACGAGCGGGATCGGACTTCGATAGTTGCCTTTTTTCTCCCTTCCTTCAAATTTCGAACTCGAGAATAGGGGAACTATTATTGGGGACAAATCCTGCTCCCATCGAAATCCAGTCTGATACTTAGCCTAATGTAACTGATAATCATAGAGGAGTTTTGATCAGAAGTTCTTCCTCTTGGGACTCCTTCAACAGCCAAACTCCTTTCGGACTCCTCTAGTGATCAAACCCCTTTCGGACTCCTTCAGTAGCCAAACTCCTTCCGGACTCCTCCAGCAGTCGAACCCCTTTCGGACTCCTTCAGTAGCTGAACTCCTTCCAGACTCCTCTAGTGGTCGAACCCCTTTCGAACTTCTTTAGTAGCCAAAGTCCTTCCGAACTTCTCTAGTCGGACTCCTCCAATAGTTGAACCCCTACCGAACTTCTCCTTCAGCTAGACTGCTCTATCGATCGAACTTCTTTCGGACTTTTTCTTCAATCAGACTCCTCTAATAGTTAAATTTCTCCCAGATTTCTCCTTCAGACGGACTCCTCCAAATAGCTAAACTTCCTCCGAACTCCATCCAGCAGCCCTAGAGAACCTTGGCTCTCGCCCTTGACATAGCCAAATGAATTGTCAATCTCTCCCATCCGAGCTTCGACCGTTGGACCCCGATGGGCTCACACATCACGACAACAGACACTATCCTCCATAACAAACTCCACATGGCCCTGAACTACCCACTATTGAATGGTTATGGCTATCACTATCAGTTTATTACAGGCTCCATCTATATAAAAAGATCCTCCAGATATGCTTTCTCCTAGAAGCTTTCCTTCTCTTCCTAGAAATTATGCTAGAATCTCTCTACGTATTCCATTTCTATTAGCCGAAAGAGCTGACTTGATCGTCGGAGGATCTTGTCGGAGCTACCACTCCAGACTTCAGATGAGACTTATTTTGCAGGTCCTGGCGGCGACTTCGTCCTCTCCAAATCCAACTTCAACTCTGGCAATGGCTAGATTTTGCACCAACAGTGATGATCCCAAGATCTATGATGAGATGATATCAGATATCGACTCCTAGAAATGGTTAGAGACAATGAGATCAGAAATTAACTTAATGCACTCAAATCAAGTCTAAACCTTGGTAGATCCACCTAAAGGTATTGTACCTATTGGATGTAAATAGATTTATAAGAGAAAGATAGGTGCTGATGGAAATATAGAGATATTCAAAGCTAGGCTCATAGCAAAAGGTTATAGTCAACACGAAGGTATTGACTATTAGGATATCTTTTCGCCAATAGCCATGCTTAAATCCATCCACATATTGCTTGGTATTGCATCCTATTTCAATTATAAAATATGGCAAATGGATATGAAAATGGTGTTCTTAAATGGATATCTTGAGGAAGATATCTATATGGAACAACTGCTTGGTTTCACATCCAGTGATGGTGATCACAAGATATGCAAGCTGCAAAGATCCATATATGGACTTAAGTAAGCATCTCGAAGCTGAAATGCTCATTTCAATGATGTGATCAAATCATTTGATTTCATAAAAAATGAGGAGAAGCCCTATGTTTTCAAAAAGGTCAATGAGAGCACTGTTGTCTTTCTAGTACCATACGTGGATGACATCCTCCTAATTGGAAATGATATTTCCTTGCTAACTATGATCAAAATGTGGTTGTCTAAAGAATTTTCTATGAAAGATCTAGGAGAAGCATCCTTTATTCTGAGAATTAAGGTCTATAGAGATAAATTGAATAGGATGCTAGGACTTTCACAGAAGATGTATGTAGAGGAGGTGCTAAAGAGGTTTACCATGGAAAACTCCAAAAGAGGTTTAGTATCCTTTAGATATGGCATTCATCTCTCCAAGAAGATGTGCCCTAGCACACCTGAGAAGATTGAACACATGAGCAAGATCCCTTATGCTTTAGCAATAGGAAGCCTCATGTATGCCATGCTATGTACACGATCTGATATTGTCCATACTATGAGTGTCACGAGTAGATATCAGTCGAATCTAGATGAAGAGCACTGAACTTCTATGAAATGTATCCTTAAGTACTTAAGGACTAAGGATATGTTTCTAGTATTTGGTAATGGAGAACTCTAGGTCTAGGGATTTATAGACTCGGATTTTATATCTAACATAGATGATCAAAAGTCGACATTTGGTAGTCTATTTATATGTAATGATGGTGCTGTTAGCTGAAAGAGTTCCAAGTAGATGGTGATAGCAGATTTTACCATGGAAGCAGAGTACATCGCTGCATCAGTGGCTGCAAAGGAGGCATTTTGGTATAAGAAGTTTACCGCAGAGCTCAGAGTGATGCCATTGGATGTTGTCCCTCTGTACTACAATAATAATGGCACCATAGCCCTTGCTAAGGAGTCGAGGTCTCATAAAAAATTCAAGTACATTGAGTGGTGATTCCATCTGATCCATGATTATCTCGAGAAGAGATATATCGAGGTCAAGAGAGTCGACACCGCAGACAATGCGGCTGATCCACTAACGAAGCCATTAGAACAGTAGAAGATCGAAGCCCACCTTGAGAAGATGGAACTTAGATTTGTAGCCAATTGACTTTAGGTCAAGTAGAAGTTTGTTAGATGTGCCCTAGAAGCCAGATTGGCTAACACTTGTAATACACTTCTAGGGGCAGTTTTCTAATTTTGACTATAAATTAATAAAAAAATTATTTTCCATCATAGTGTGTATTTAAAGTGTCTGTGATACATTCTTTGAGTTAATGGTAATGATAATTCATATTTTCAAGAGTTAAAAATTTAAGTCATGAATTCTCATAATGAACTTATAAATTGCTTCTAACCATAGGATCGTCATGAGGATGGTGATTGATTCGAAAGGTTAGTATACAATCATTTTCTTAGGATTGATGAATCTTAAGTATACGGTAAGAAGATATTGGAGCGAGAGTATAGGTACTCGTTAGAGAATGAGGGCACTGAACGTGACTACCTTGAGCAGTCATAAGGGAGTCTACCTTCTTATCGATGTCTTGCTCGATGCTACAGTTATGTTTGGTTCTTTGATTTGAGGTGCATTGGCAATTCATCTTGAGGGTGTTATAGTTTGACTATACCAGAACTCGATCTCCTAGCCATTCAAAATCCTAAGGTGTATGTTGGTTATAGCATGTTCATTATAGAAATTGGATTGCACCAATAAGGGATCTATCTACCTCGGTAGATAAGGAGTAGCCCTATGATGATTATTAGATTGAGTCCATAAGCCCATGGCCATGGTAGTATGAAGATGATAGAAAGAGTTTCTATTAGGTTTTCACATAGGACTCGAATTGAATGGTTAATTCATATGATGGATATTGGGTTTGATGAGTTCATCTTAAGCCTAATCCTATTAGAGCTCAAGATAGAAAAATCCAATCATACAGGTAGCTACACCGAGAGGTTCGCTTGCGGTTCTAATGGATTGCCATCATATACTGCTAGATGTCACTAGTGAATTTTGGGAGCAATTAGAATGATCCTGATGATCGATCATTCTAATTATGTGAATCAAAAAAGTTCTGGTCCATCAAAAGATTTTTTGATGATGTTGATGATAGAGATCATGACATGTCTCATTACCAAATGAACTGAATCTAACTTGATCACACAAATAAGGATTTGGGTCTGAAAGTGATCGATCAAGTTAACTCAGTTTGATTGATTTGGATTTGATCCAATTAAGTTCAAGAAAATCGTGCAGCACATGATTGAGCCTAACATCCTCCTTCTGTAATCTTTTTGGTTTATCTTGACTAAGCCAGATTAGATTTGACTTATCTGAGAACCTTGAGAAGATTTCTCTCAGTCTGACTGCAGCTTGTCTAGCTTGGAAAAGAGTTGTCTTAATTCATCAGATGAATAAAGACAACACCTGCTAATTCCTGTCACCTACCATTTCCTATTTTAGACATTGGTCAACTGTTGACCCCATAACCTTGGACTGAAGGCCACTTGTCATGTGGCTATTGGAGAGCACCTGGGGCATGTCTCCCTACTAAATGTGCACCTAGGTGGGTGCACATTCAACTTGGGCATGCGCCCAAGAGATAAGAGGCTAGAGTCCCATATAGAGGGGACCCTAGGGTTACTTGATAGCCTTAAACACTTAGGCACCAAACTCACTGGGTTTATCTAGTGTTGGCACCAAATTAGAAGGATTCTAAGGGACTCTAATCTGATATGATTAGATGACATCATCCCACCAATCAGATTTAGATCTGATTGAACAAAGGCCTCTAATTGGCCGAGGTGATGTGGCACTGCATGGCACAGTAGAATCTATTTAAACCCTATCTACGCTTATAGTTTATTTTGCTGTGCCCATCCACCATGCCCCAAGGCTGCCCCTCATCTCCTCCATGCTATTCTCTAATCCTCTCTCTCCCCTCTTTATGCTCAAAGAGTTGGGCGCAAATCCAGCAAAAGTCTAGGGAGCATTGGCGCCCAGATCTTGAAGAATATAGCATGATTTCGAGAGACGACTGCTGCTTCTTCAAAAAAAAATTTGAAGAACTTTTAGATCAGATCCAGATCAAATCTTTGAAGTCTTGATTCAAAAGGAGAAGACCTCTAGATCTTGACCAAGTGGACTCTGGTAGAGGCCAGGTACATGCATGGCTTGATCCAAAACCTTAGGAGCATCAGGATCATCGTCAGGATAATCATATTGGATTATCCTAATTAGGTAACAATGGTTGCTTTCTTATTTAGATTTAATTTTTATTTTTAATATCAGATCATCATGATTAGATCTGAGAACTCTTAGATCTGATCGTATCATTTAGAAATTTTTAGATAAATCCACCCAAGATTTGAT
Source organism: Cocos nucifera (assembly GCA_006176705.1). Classification (NCBI taxonomy): domain Eukaryota; kingdom Viridiplantae; phylum Streptophyta; class Magnoliopsida; order Arecales; family Arecaceae; genus Cocos; species Cocos nucifera. The sequence continues at coordinate 134,837 of QRFJ01006414.1, read as the reverse complement.
CAGATCTGGATGATCCTATGGTGGAAAATAGAGATTTTTCTTTAGTTTACTAATTAGGTGTCATCTCCTAAATTAAGTATAGAAATTACCACTCGATGATGTGAGCTCTGAAGTATATGCTCTTTCAATTGGCCCTAATCATACCGTATATGAGTATAAATAGCTTATCATTAATGGCTATAGATTTAATATTCAGAGCAGGTCCGTAAATATGGCAATATAAAATAGTGGTATGATGTTGAGCGCCATCACTAAGAGTTATGCTAACTTGAGGAATTCACAACCTCATATAGAGGATTTGAACAATTATAGGATGGTGAAGAAAATAGTCATCTTGGACTGCTATTCTAAAGGGAGGATTGTGTTGATGAACTACGATTGATTTGACACCTTGTCATATTCAGGGATGAAGACTGATGGGTGCACTTTTACTATCGTCAACATGCGATGCCATCTCCGTACTGAAGAATCGTATATACTTGCCTTCCAAGCTAATCAAGTCTTCTACATTAGTGATCCCTTAGAGCTTCAATGGATTGTTGTTATGAGGATGGTGCCTAGATATATCTTTGATGATACCGAGGTTGATGATGATGTTGGACCATGCATACAAAGTGCTCCTTTAAGACAAAACTTACCTGATACTATCGAGGTCTCTTTCCTTAAATTCAAGTTTCTTTGATTAGAATGTATATTAATTATCAATTTTTAGTGATAATTGAATCCTTAGTTGGCCTTATAATTAATACTTACTTTGCTTTGTTAGTGTGCATGTGCAATTAGAAGTGCTAATAGTCTTTTGAGGATCTAAGTAGGCTGTTAAAGGTCTGACCAACTAATCTACTTCTTTAATTCGTTACATTCATTAGCAGATACTTCTATCTTTTATCACTTGTCCAGTCTATCTTGCTCAAGATTTTCTTCTTGACACATGGTTTAATTTTTTTTTTTTAAATTTATCCCCAACGTATTCTACATTGTCTTAATGGAGAAAGAAAAATAAAGGGTGCAATAAAGGACACGAAAGAATACACCTGATTTGGTTCGATCTGGTTTTTTGGAGCTTTGAAATTTTGCTTGAGCTCTCATTGATCTTTTTCTACAAAATTAAAAATATACACCAAAGTAGTAAAAGAGCAACAACAAATTACTAAAAAATAAAAGAAAAGAAAAATGATCAAAACTAAAAAGAAAAGAAACAACCTATCTAGTAGTTCTGATTTATAGTCTTCAGCTTGACTTTCTTTGAGTTCTAAAGTGGATCTTGTAATTGAAATGCTTCCTTCTCCTTTTCAAAACTTCTATTAATGTAATTTTTCAGCCTATGACCATTTACTTTGAAGGTACCTTTTGATTCATCAAAGATCTCTACTGCTCCATATGGAAATACCTTAGTAATTGTATAGGAACCTCTCTATCTTGATTTTAGCTTTCCTGGAAACAAATGTAGCAGTGAACTATACAAGAGAACTTGCTGTCCCTCATGGAATTCTCTTTTTACAATATGGTTATTATGCCATTTCTTAGTATGTTGTTTGTAAATCCTGGCATTCTCATAAGCATGGTGGCGAAATTCGTCCATCTCATTTATTTGCATTAACCTATTCTTTTTTGCATCTTGTATATCAAAGTTAAGAATTTTTATGGCCCAATATGCTTTATGTTCTAGCTCAATAGGGAGGTGGCATGCTTTTCCAAAGAGTAGCCTATATGGGGACATACCAATAGGTGTTTTATATACAGTTCTATATGCCCTCAATGCATCATCTAATTTCAATGACCAGTCTTTCCTTGATGCACTTATAGTTTTTTCTAAAATTCTTTTTAATTCCCTATTAGACACATCTACTTGACCACTGGTTTGTGGATGATATGGGGTAGCTATTTTATGAGTGACACCATATTTGTTTAACAGATTTTCAAATTATTTATTACAAAAGTGTTTACCTTCATCACTAATGATTGCTCTAGGAGTGCCAAAATGTGTAAAACTATGCTTTTTCAAAAATTTGACAACTACCTTAGCATCATTAGTTGGAAAGTGTGTTGCTTCTATCCATTTTGAAACATAATCTATAGCCATAAGTATAAATTGATTTGAAAAAGAACTAGAAAAAGTTCCCAGAAAATCAATACCCCAAACATCAAAAATTTCACACACAAGAATATTGTTTAAAGGCATTTCATGTCTTCTAGAGAGATTTCCAGTTCTTTAACAGCGGTCACATGAAGAGACATAAGTATGTGCATCTTTAAATAGAGAGGGCCAATAAAAACTTGATTGAAGAACCTTGTAAGCTATTCTAGTTGGACCGAAATGTCCTCCTGCCTCCCGATCATGACAATAATGCAGAATTTTCTCCATTTCTTCCTCTGAAATGCATCTTCTAATGACCTGATCGGAACAACACTTATACAAGAAGGGTTCATCCCAAAAATAATGTTTAACAATAGATAAGAACCTCTTCTTTTGTTGAAAAGAAAGACCAAGTAGAAAAACCTTACCAACCAAGTAGTTAATAATATCAGCATACCATGGAAACATTCTACCTGATATAGCATAGAGGCGTTCATCTAAAAATTCCTCCTTGATAGGGCAAATATCTAATTCCTTCTCTATGATGTTTTTTAGTCTGGAAAGGTGGTCAGCAACTGAATTCTCTGTGCCCTTCTTGTCCTTGATCTCCAAATCATACTCTTGTAGCAAAAGAATCCATCTGATCAATCTGGGTTTTGCATCTTTCTTGGTAAGGAGATACTTTAGAGCTGCATGGTCGGTGTATATAATAACTTTAGATAAAATAAGATAAGAATGAAATTTGTCTAATGCAAATACTACTGTCAGAAGCTCCTTTTCAGTGGTTGCATATTTTTGTTGAGCTTCAGTCAAAGTGCGGCTAGCATAGTATATAGTTTGAAAAATCTTATCCTTTCTTTGACCAAGTACTACTCCTATGGCTGTGTCACTAGCATCACACATCAACTCAAAAGGTAGGGACCAATCTGGTGCTACCATAATAGGTGCCGTGACCAGTTTCTCCTTGAGGGTGTTAAATGCCTGCAAACACTCATCAGAAAAATGAAAAGAGAACATCTTTGCATAATAATTTAGATAAAGGTTTAGAAATTAGAGAGAAATCTTTTATAAATCGATGGTAAAATCCAGCATGCCCCAAAAAGCTCCTAATAGCCTTAACTGAGGTTGGTATGGGTAACTTTTCGATCACCTCAAGCTTAGCTCTATCCACCTTCAATACCTTTATATGAAATCTTGTGGCCTAACACTATGCCTTCTTGTACCATCAGATGACACTTTTTTCCAATTTAAGACAAGATTAGTATCCTCACATCTTTGTAAAATAAGAGATAAGTTATGCAAGCATTTATCAAATGTGGATCCAAAGATAGAAAAATCATCCATAAATATTTCAAGAGAATTTTCAATCATATCATAAAAAATAGCCATCATGCATCGTTGAAAAGTAGCTGGTGCATTACATAAACCAAACGGCATTCTTCTAAAAGCAAATGTACCATAAGGACATGTAAAAGTAGTTTTCTCTTGATCCTCAGGTGCTATGGCAATTTGATTATAACCAGAATATCCATCTAGAAAGCAGTAAAAATCATGTCCAGCTAACCTTTCTAACATCTGATCAATGAATGGAAGAGGATAATGATCTTTTCTAGTTGCATCATTTAATTTTCTATAATCCATACATACTCTCCATTCAGTAATAGTTCTAGTAGGAATTAATTCATTATTATCATTTTGAACTATAGTAATCCCACCTTTCTTAGGAACTACTTGAACAGGACTCACCCATGAACTATCGAAGATAGGATAAATAATACCTGCATCCAGTAGCTTGATTACCTCCTTTTTGACCACTTCTTGCATCTTAGGGGTTGAGTCTTCTTTGGGGTTGGACTGTAGGCTCATAGTTGTCCTCCATGAGAATTTTGTGCATACAAATTGAGGGACTAATTCCTTTGATGTCTGCTATGGTCCATCCAAATGCCTTTTTGTGTTTCTTTAGTACTTTTAACAACTTTTCTTCCATTAAATCTATCAAAGAAGAAGAAATAATAATAGGTAAGTGCGATGAACCTTCCAAGAAAACATATTTTAAATAAGAAGGGAGAGGTTTAAGTTCAAGAGTAGGTGGCTCTTCAATTGATGTCTTTGGAAAAGGAGTGGATGATCTTTCTAATTCTTCAAATCGTGGTCTGTATGTGCGTGGAATATATGGTCTGGCCTTTAACAATTTTATGCATTCTATTTGCCTTTCATCTTCAGCTGAACCCTCTTGTGATTGGACAATGCAAGCTTCAATAGGATCCTCAAACCTATTTTCTAGAAAATACTCATGCACTAAATTATCAATATCATCTATACAAAAACAAGTTTGATTATCATTGGGATGTTTAATAACTTTAAAAACATTAAAAGTAACTTGTTCATCTTGGACTCTAAGAATTAATTTTTCTTGTTGAACATCTATTAAAGCTCCTCCAGTAGCTAAAAAGGGTCTCCCTAAAATAAGGGGTACATCATAATCTTCTTTCATATCAAGAACAATAAAATCAATAGGAAAAATAAACTTGTTTACCTTTACCAAGACATCCTCCACTATACCTCTTGGATATTTAATGGATCTATCGGCTAATTGAAGAGTAATAGTGGTAGGCTTCGGTTCTCCTAGACCCAGCTTCCTGAAAATAGAAAAAGGCATGAGATTAATACTTGCTCCTAAATCACATAAAACTTTATCAAAACTACAATCACCAATAATGCAAGGGATAGTAAAACTTCCTGGATCTTTTAGCTTCTATGGTAATTTATTTTGAAGTATTGCTGAGCATTCTTCATTCAAATTTATTCTCTCATGCTCCTTCAGCTTTTTCTTATTTGTTAGGATTTCTTTGAGAAACTTGGCATACCTGGGCATTTGAGTGATAGCATCTACAAAAGGAATATTAATATATAAATTTTTTAATATTTTAAAAAAGTTAAAAAATTTCTTATCTGGATGCTGTATTTGTCTCTCTGGGAATAGTAGTGGCGGCACGTAGGGCTTCACATTTGGATCGATAAACTGTATACCTGGAGACCATCCATCTGCTGGTTGTTTTGGTGACTGACGAATTTTAGTTGATGGTTCCTTATTTGTAGTTGGCTCTTCAGTCTCTTTCTTCTGATGTGGTTCGTCCAGCTTTGTACCACTTCTTAGGATGATAGCATTGAATTGCTCCCTTGGATTGATCTCCATATTGCTGGGTAAGGATCCCTGAGGTCTTTCAGAGATTATCTTAGCCATTTGACCTATTTGCATCTTCAAGTTTCAAATTGCTGTTGCTTGGTCCTATCTAAGTTTGGCTTCTAAATTTTTTATAGTTGCTTCTTGGTTTTGCATAAATTTGATCATCAGCTCTTCCATGTTGGACTTCTTTTCAGGTACTTGGAATCTCGGGGTAGCTATTGTGCTGCATTTTGATTACTCCACGAAAAATTTGGGTGCTACCTCCATCCTTGATTGTATGTGTTGGAGTAGGGATTATTTTGTTGCGGCCTAAAAAAATTATCAATATAATTAGCTATATCAATTGCTTTAGCAAAAGGATTACCTATCTGGCAATTGCTCGTATCGTGTCCTCCTCCACAGAGGTCACAGGTGATGCTCTGAACATGCATAGCTGTTCCCTTCAAGTTATTGACTTTGGCTCTAAGGGCTGCAATTTTAGCTAGTAAGATTGGCACACAATCTACTCCCTGCACAAGCTAGTCTTTTTGGCATCATGCGTTCTGTCTGCCACTGATAGCTATTTAATGCCATCTCATCGATCAGATTGAAGGCTTCTTCCTTCATTTTTTAATTAATGGTTCCTCCTGCTGTGGCATCAATCATAGAATGATTAGTAGGAGATAAATCATTATAGAAAGTTTGTATTTGAAGCCATACGGATAGTTGATGATGTGGATATCTCTTCAGCAATTTCTTGAAATGCTCCCAAGCCTCATATAGTGTCTCCATGTCCATCTGCATAAAAGAAGTGATATCGTTGCGCATCTTGGTAGTCTTGAAAGGTAGAAAGTACTTGGCTAAGAATTTTTGGGCTAGGACATCCCAAGTTATGATAGAACCTACAGGAAGAGAATGAAGCCAACTTTTAGCTTTATCCCATAAAGAAAAAGAAAATAATCTTAATCTAATAGCATTATCCGACACCCTATTAATTTAAAAGTATCACAAAGTTCAAGAAAGTTAGAAATATGGATATTCTGATCATCATGCATGTATCCATTGAATTGGATAGTTGATTGAATCATCTGGATCATCGTCAATTTTATTTCAAAGTTGTTTGCTCGCATAGGCGGTCTCCTGATGCTTGAAGTTGCATCGGCTACAAATGGTGTGATGTAATCGTTTAATGGATGATGTACTGGTCGAATAGCTTCATGCTGTCCCTCGGTCATCATATCCAATTCTAGATTGATGTCGTTAGGATCTTCAGCTGCCATGTTTCTTTCTTATTGTAGTCTTCTAATGGTCCTTTCAATTTTTGAATCTAAAGATAGTAAGTTACTATATCTAGTATGTGTCATGCACTGAGCAAAATTTTAAAAATAAAGTAAGAATAAAAATTAAAAATAAAATTCTAAAGTAAAGCTAGGATTAAAATTTTAATATTGTTTTAGACACAATCCCCGACAATGGTGTCAAAAACTTGATGCGTGCTAATCTATAGTTATGGCAAGTGCACCAGTCGATCAAGTAATAAAGTAAATGAGTAGAGTATCATCCCTAGAGGATTGAAAAATAAGTACTGAAAAGCTCTTTTCTATGCTTTATTTAGAAGATCGATTTATGAGAATAAGAAATTAAAGAACAAAATAAAAAAATAATTAAAAATTTTAAAAAAATAGAGAGAGTGTAATTATTAGGATTTTAAACTTAAGAGCAATGGGTTACTAAGGCAATCAGGTTCACCAACTCAGTTAATACAATATTCAGGTTATTAGATTAATTTTATTTCATGTGATGGTGGAATCTCCTAATTTATTCACTATCCTTTGGTCTAGGTGTAGTAAAACTATAAATATTTATTAATTATCCTTTGGTTCAGACGTAATTTAAATAAATATTAATGCATTAAATTTTGTGAAACCCTCTAATTAAAATATGCTGCATCCAAACCACACTAAAATTTCTGCATGCATATGAATTCTAATTTGATTCATAATACAAGGTATATAATCAAGAAGCAATAACATAGATGTACTTGGTCCGTAATATCTATGTTCATTAGATCAATTAGAAGATGGCTGGTAATCTAAAAGCATTAAGATCAGATTTATATACTCCTCATGAATAAAATTTAAAATTAAAAATAAATCATACTGAATATTACATCAAAAGAGTGGCTACACCTTAGCCTTAGTAAAAGAAAATTTAGTTCATGATAACAAGTTCAAAAATAGCAAATAAAATAAAAAGCATAAAGAAATTAGACTATTTGATTGCTGAAATTGATTGTCCATCACTCTTAGTATGAAAAACTTGGTGAAGAAGAAGAGAAGCTCCTTGATCGATGTCTTGATTGTCAGAAGAAGAAAAGAATATAAAAATTAAAAGTCCTTTGTTTTATTTCTCTCAAAAATCTCTCTTCTCTTTCTGCCTCTCTCTTCTCTTTCTCTATTTTTTTTTCTTTTTTTTTCTTTTTTCTGTCTCTTTTTTTCTTCTTCACGGCAATAGTAGGTAGCCCTCCTTTTTATAGGCTAAGAGGTGGATTTTTGAAAGAAATCATAACTAAATTAGGTCTAAAAATCTTAACATAAGTCAAATTAAAATCCTGGATGATTCTGGCCTTTAGATCAACATCCAATGGATCAAAAATCGCTTAAAAATCCTTTAAAATATCTCAGATCAAGTAGAAATTTATGGCAGCCATAGGATTAGTCTTTGGATTGAATCTAGGCCGTCAGATCATGCACAGAGAAGCCTCAGATTCTTAGTTATAAGTCGGGATGAATCTCAATCGTTGGATCTCGATCGGAAGCTATGGATGCCGTTCGTCAGTGCACAACTGTCAGCTGTTAGATCAAATCCCAATGAAAGATGCCCGTCAGATCAGATAAAATTCCAAAATTACCCTCTATAGACCATGCGCGAGCTTGGTGTTGCGTGGACCGTCGCTTTCTTCAGCCAATCGGAGTGCGCTTCTTTCTATGAAATCCCCGAAATGCCCTCCAAACGATCCACCGTGCGCTGCAAAAAATGCTGACGTCAGCACTGCGTAAGCATGGCATCAGCAGATCGATCTGAGTGTGGTTGGGTCCGGCGGTCCGCTGAGCCAATTTTTCTGAATCGATTTGAACCGGACCGACTTTTTTCTTTTTTTCTTTTTTTTATAATTTCCTTTGAAATTCATTTTTGGGCTCATTTGAAGTCCGTTTTGCCTGAAATTTATTTCATCTGAATCAAAAAAATAAAATCTTCATATTGGTAGCTTTCTTTCCTATATAAGATTAATAAAAATATCAAATTTTAAAAAAATAGATTAATTTATTTTATAATTTAATACTTTTTATTAGTATATTTTTATCACTTATCATGCATTATGCTAGCGGCTATGAACGACAAGTTCAGTCGTAGGTTTGAGATAGCTCAGTTAGAAGATATACTTCAAGTATTAGATGAGTCTTTTGGCACTTCCGACGATGTTGAGAAGCATAAGACTAGTTATGTCATCTTCAACACCAGGATGCGGGATAGAGCTTCAGTCACTGATCATGTATTGTACATGATCAAGATGATGGAGCATTTGAGTAAGCTTGGCTTTTTCCTACACGAGTAGCTAAGGAAAGATGCTATTTTGAACTTGCTGCCCAAGTCTAACCTCCCTTTCCTTACTCATTATAGAATGACAAAGCTTGAAGTTAATTACCATGGGTTATTGGAATTGCTTCAGAACTTTGAAAAGGATCACTATCTCCACAAGAAGTCAGTGAACATGGTGGAAGGATCTTTTTCTGGTTCTGGATGCTTTAAGAAAGAGAAGAAGAACAAGAAGAAAAAGAATAAGAAGTTGCAAGCTCAAGCTGGGACATCAGTGCAGGGCTAGATTAAGAAGCCCAAGCTCGATAAGAGTCAAGTGGAGTGCTTGTTCTTCAAGAAGTGGGGGCATTGTAGGAGGAACTATCTTCAGTACGTTGCCTTTCTGGATCCAAACAGGCCGAGAAAGAAGCAAACAGTTGTTGGGTAAGATACTTACATAATAACTATTTGTAATTTCTTAATTTGTGATATTACTGACTGGATATTGGATACTGGAAGTCCTTACCATATTTACAGTTCGTTGTAGGGGTTTTAGGTCAATAGGAGATTCGAACAAGGAAAAAGATTCCTGAACGTGGAAGATGAAAAACTGATTTTAGTTCTAGCATTAGGGATCTTAAAACTTATATTTGAGTCTCATACCATTATTCATAGTGATTGTCACCTTTGGCCTAGTTTCTTTTTGAATATCATTTCTATAGGCTTTTTGGCCAAAAATAATTATAAAATTTTAATAAAGAAAGAATTTTGTGATGTCATTTTGAATGATGTTATAATCTTTTCTGGATATTTGAGTAATGGAATTTATATAATATCACAATCTATTAATATAGTCTACTCCATTGGTAAGCATTCTAGATTAGATAATATGTCTGATATCTATCTATGGTACTGTAAGCTAGGTCACATTAACAAGAGTAGGATAAATAGGTTGACTCAATAGGAAATCCTCAAAGCCAGTGATTGTGAATCACTTCCAAACTGTGAGTCTTGTCTTCTTAGAAAAATGACCAAGTCACATTTTACTGAAAAAGGTAAAAGAGCCATTGAGCTCTTAGATCTAGTACATACTGATATATGTAGACCTATGAGCACTAGTGCTAGAGATGGATATTTCTACTTCATCACTTTCATAGATGATCTATCTAGATATGGATATGTCTATTTGATAAAATATAAGTCGAATTCATTTGAAATATTCAAATGATTCTGAAATAAAGTAGAAAAATAAATTAGCAAGTGTATTAAAACTCTTCGATCTGACCAAGAAGATGAATACCTTTTTAGTGATTTTCTCACATACCTAGGAGAGAATGAGATTCTCTCCCAATAGACTCATCTAGGGACACCATAGTATAATGGTGTGTCTGAAAGGAGGAATCAAACTTTGTTAGACATGGTCCAATCTATGATAGATTTTGCCAACTTATCGATATTCTTCTGGGGATGTACACTTGAATCAGCTTGCTATCTTTTAAATAAGATTTTGATATGAGATATGGATAGGACGTAAGCCAGTACTTTCATATCTTAGGATCTAGGGGTGCTCGGCTTATGTCAAAAATTTAATGATAGATAAACTTGGACCTAGGTTTGACAAGTATACTTTTATAGGATATCCAAAGGCAATCAAAAGGTATATTTTCTACAATGCTGATAAACAAAAGATGTTTGTCAACCTTAAGGTAATTTTTTTAGAAAAGAAGTTTCTTGGTGAAGGAACTGTTGTCTCTAAGGTTGAACTTGAGAAAGTTCAATAAGTAGAAAAGTCGACATAATTGGTCGAACCTGAACCAAATTTGATTAGATCAAATCCAAAACCTACTGCACTATTAAGATGATCCGATAGAGTATCGCATCAGCTAAACAGATATATAGTTTTTTGGTCCAAGATGGTGATCCCATCGAACTTGATGAGAATGATGAGAATCCGATCATCTATATGGATGTAATGCAGAGACTTGATTTCAAGAAATGGCTTGAGACCATGAAGGTCAAAAATGTGTGGACATTAGTTGACCCACTTGAAAGAGTTAAATCCATTAGATGTAAGTGGGTCTTCAAGAGGAAGAGAAGTGTAGATAGAAAGATAGAAACTTATAAAGCTTGTTTGGTTGCCAAGAGGCATCATCAACGTTATAGTATTGACTATGATGAGATGTTCTCTCTTGTGGCAATGCTCAAATTCATTCAAATTATGCTTGCGATAGTTGACCATCTGGATTATAAGATCTGTTAGATGGATGTGAAGATAGCTTTCCTGAATGGAGAGCTAACTAAAAAGGTGTATATGATACAACTTGAAGGATTCACATCCATAGATGAGTCCAAGGTGTGCAAGCTTTAGAGATCTATTTATAAATTGAAGCAGGCATCTCGAAGTTAGAATATGCATTTTGATAAGGCGATCAAAATATATGACTTCGTTAAGAACGGAGAAGAGCCCTGCATATATAAGTGGACGAATGGTTCGATAGTGGTATTTCTTATTTTGTACATGGATGATATTATCTTAATCAGGAATGACATCCCCATACTTTAGAGAATAAAAATATGGCTATCATCTCAGTTCTCCATGATGGACTTGGGTGAAGCATCCTATATTCTAGGGATGAAGTTCAATAAAGATAGATCTAAAAGGATGCTTGGGTTGTCTTAGTCCATGTATATAGAAACTGTACTGAAGCGATTCAGCATGGAGAATTCTAAGAAAGACTATCTACTGATAGGCTATAAAATTTCTTTATCTAAGAAAGATTGCTTGACGACTTTTGAAGAGAGAGTATATGAGTAGAATCCCATATGCTTCCATGGTGAAATTTATCATATACGCCACGATATGTATGAGACCAGATGTGGCATAGTCACTAGGAGTAGTATGTAGATACTAATCTGATCCAGAGGAGAACTACTAGAAGATTGTAAAAATTATCCTTAAGTATTTGAGAAATACTAAAGATCAATGGTTGATCTATGGTAAGTCAGATTTAAAATTTATGGGGTTTACAGACTACAACTTTCAATCTAACCATGATGACCATAGAAGCATGTCGGGTTATCCTGAATGGTAGAGCTATCTATTGGAAGAGTTCCAAATAGCACATTATGGCAGACTCTGTTTGTGAAATAGTGTACATCACAACATCCAATGCTGTGAAGAAAGCTATATGGCTGAGAAAGTTCATGTATGCGCACCAACTGGCATCATCTCTCCCTGATACCAATTGATGTTCCATGATATCGCTCGAACGCCAATCATCCTTGGCATCACAAGCCCCGATACCATGTTGCAGAAGCCTCTGATCTTTAGCACGGATCTGAAGGAACCTGTGACATTCTCTATGGGTAGCAAACCACCGATCCTCCACTTGGATCTATGATGGGGAGCCTCCCTCCTTGGGCTTGAGGGAGACGCCCCCTTCTCTAGGGCTTCTTCAAGAATCCTAGGGTGGCAACTCTAGAGAGAAGAGAAGAAGAGAGCTGAGCGAGAAAAGGTCTGTATTGATTCTAACTTTTTAAAATCCTAATATAACCTATGTATTTATACATAGCCATTAGGCCTGACCAAAAAACTCCCCGGCTAACCCAATATGTGAAAGCACTCACCGAGCCCATATACACCCATGTCTTTCATGCTCTCATCCTCTGAATCTAGATCTAATCCATACATGAATTAGCCCCCTTAAGACCTCTCAAACTAGGCCTTAAGACTCCTAGGATCAACCCAGACCCTAGCCCAAAATAGACCCTCGCATAACTCTGCCCGCGCACTGAGCCGGCTCAATCTCAGCATTGAGCCAGCTAAGTTCCACTAGGTTAGCTCAGTCTGAAACTGAGCCGGCCTAGTTCTGTACCATGCCAGCAGTCCCGAATGCTCAGCTCTTTATTTTGCCTATGCTCTGAGACTTAGTCGATCTAGTTTTAGACTGAGCCGGCTAATCTACAGAAAATCTTCTTTCTGCAGTCTTGATTTTTTGACTTTGGTTTCTTGCTTCACCTTGAATCCCGATCTTCGAAGCACCAACCAAGCTCCTGGAATCCCTGAAGCCATCACCGTGACTCCCCCATGGCCTCTCAAGGATTGGAGCATCATAAATCCTCACAATCTCCACCTTAGTGCCTCAAGCCTTGGCAAACCCCTCGACAATGACCTCCTGCACGTTCCTGCTGTTCCTATGCACTCGACAGCACTTGTGCAAACATCTTCTCTGCCAATCCTCTTCAGCTGTTGTGCACCTTTGAGGCTTTTGGGATGACCGCCTCCATCGCTGAAGACTTATGTTTGCTTCTTGGTACCATTCTAAAATTGTAGGATCCCTTCTGCTTAGTAGCTGCATCACTTTCTCTGGACTTTTCTAGAGAACCTATAGCATTCCTGCACCAGTACATGCTATACCATCTAACACAATCTCCTCAGAGCTATGCCTGTCCATCTACATATGCCACTTCATCTAAAACTGTGCATCACTGATGCTCTGAACTCATGTCAAATTTTCTTTCCAATTGTGAAGCCACTTCTCCGGAGCTCCACCTATATTTGAAGTCCACCTGATGCTATAGAAGTCTACTCTGTCACCAAGTCCCTCGAGGCCAACCACTCAATGCTACACTGCTGAGCCTGTCGCTGCACCTCGAACACCATCACTGCCTCTTCGAACCCTCTGCACTCCATGGATCCTTTCGAAGCTATCTCGGATACCTCCGTAATTCGTAGGCACCTCCAAAACCCAAGAGCTCATCCAACTCTTCTGAATCCAGTGACTGAACCCTAGGAAATTCCATCCTAGTCCTTCTCTTCTGCCCCTACACCAGCCATCACTTCAGTTGTACCTGAAGAACCATCCTCCACCTGAACCGTGACTCTTCCTGGTGCCCTTATAGAAGAAACTTGATCCATGATACTTCCGACTGTTAGAGACCTCCTAGCGCTCTCTAAGACCCCCTGGCTCTCCCTGAGACCTGCACCCAGTCTCCCTGAGATACCACTGACACTCTCTACTGAGATACACTCCTCGGCTGCTGCACCATCGAGCCTCTCTCAATCTCGTGCCTCCAGAAAAATGCTCCTGCAGCACTCCAGTGCTCCCTGACTCATCTCTACACTGCTCTACAGCCATCCAGTCCTAATCTGCTGGACCTTCATGGATCATCCATCTCCATCACTTCCAAGGCTCCATAAATTCATGCTCTGATCGAACCGCTGAATACATCTTTGACTACTTTCTCATCTTCCAGACACCAAAGAATGTATAGTCACTTCTTCAGCCTTCCTTCGATCATTATCCCTTGGGAAATCTCTCTTCAATAGCCCTATACTGCCCATCTTTCTAGAGAACCCTGATGCTCTCTTTTGAGATACCTCCCTCGACTGCTGCATCGTCGAGCCTCTCTCAGCCCTATATCTTCAGAAAATGCTACTGCAGCACAACAATGCTCTCTGCTTATCACATAACCGTCATACACCCCAACCTTTCCACCAAGATCGATCAGCAAATCATGTACCCAATCCTTCCACCCCAAAAGAATTCCTTTCTGTTAATCCTCTCAACCTCCACCTTCAACTCGCTGCTCCCAGTTGGCCAAACCACAGCAATAACAAGGTAGATTTGAGACATACCATGGAATCCTTGTGCAAATTTTTGATTTCATCTTGTATGACTTCTCCTTTCCTTTCATGCACCATCAGACTCTGATACCATATGTAAGCGCACCAACTGGCATCACCTCTCCCTGATATCAATTAATATTCCATGATATCGCTCGAACGCCCATCATCCTTGGCATCACAAGTTTCGATACCATATTGCGAAAGCCCCTGATCTTTAGCATGAACCTGAAGAAATCTGTGACATTCTCTATGGGCAGCAAACCATCAATCCTCCATCTGGATTTATGATGGGGTGCCTTCCTCCTTGGGCTTGAGGGAGACACCCCCTTCTCTAATACTTCTTCAAGAATCCTAGGACGACAACTCTAGAGAGAAGAGAAGAAGAGAGTTGAGGGAGAAAAGGTCTGTATTGATTTTAACCTTTTAAAATCCTAATACAACCTATGTATTTATACATAGCCATTAGGCCCAACCAAAAAACTCCCCAGCTAACCCAATACATGAAAGCACTCATCGAGCCCATGTACACCCATGTCTCCCATTCTCTTATCCTCTGGATCTAGATCCGACCCATACATGAATTAGTCCCCTTAAGACCTCTCAAATCAGGCCTTAAGACCCTTAGGATCAACCCAGATCCTAGCCCAAAATAGACCCTCACATAACTTTGCCTGCGCACTGAGCCGGCTCAGTGAAAATAGACCCTCACATAACTTTGCCTGCGCACTGAGCCGGCTCAGTCTCAGCACTGAGCCAGCTAAGTTTCACTTGGTCGGCTCAGTCTGAAATTGAGCCAGCCCAGTTCTGTGCCATGCTAGTAGTCCTGAATGCTCAGCTCTCTATATTGCCTGTGCTCTGAGACTTAGCCGACCTAGTTTTGGACTGAGCTAGCTAACCTACAGAAAATCTTCTTTCTATAGTCTTGATTCTTCAACTTTGGTTCCTTACTTCATCTTGAATTTCAGATCTTCGAAGCACCAACCAAGCCCTTAGAATCTTTGGAGCCATCACCGTGACTCCTTCCATGGCCTTTCAAGGCTTGGAAGCATCACAAATCCTTACAATTCATCACCAAGCTCGAAGTGGCATCCTTCCTAGATGGTTCGATCCTGCTCTACTATAATAGCATCGAAGCCATTGCTCAGATGAATGAACCAAAGGCACACCAGTAGATGAAGCATATATTGTGCCACTACAACATGATCTGGAAGATCATAGATCGAGGTGATGTTGATCTTTAGAAGATCGTTGGATAGGAGAACCTGACCAATCTCTTCACTAAAGCCCTGACGGTAAAAAAGTTTGATAACCATAAGTCGAAGATGGGTATTAGATACTATATCAAGTAGCTTTAGGATAAGTGAGAGTTATTGAAAAATGTGTCGTAAAGTCAATTGTCAGTTTGTTGATGGTTGTGCTATCTTATAAATGTAAATGATTTATTAATGAATAAAAATTTATTTAAGCATTTTTCATCATAAATGAACATATTTTAATAAACTCGTGTATTGTGATGAAGTCATTAGGACTATTTAGATTCGATAAAGAGAGGATTTATCGATTAGTCCTTAAACTATTCGTGACTAAATGATACGTTGTTAATTAAGACGATAACATTTATTGAGTGTAGGTTGTTGTGTGCTTTTGGTGCGAAATTTGATTGTCATCGGAGGAGTGCTAGAGTCGGAGAAGACGAGGTTACCATAGGTGACCTATAAGACAAGTCTCATTTAGAGCCTGGGGTGGGTGGCTCCGGCAAGACCCTCCGACGATCAAGTCAGCTCTTTCAGCCAACAAAAATGGAGTACTTAGTAGAAAAATTTACAAAGTATCGAGAAGAAGAAGAGAGCTTGAGGAAAACATATCTGGAGAATCCATTTTATAGTCCGGAGCCTGTAACAAACTGATAGTGACAGCCGTAACTGCTCGATAGTGGGGCATTCGGGGCCACGTGGGGTTTGTTATGGAGAGTGGTGTCCGTTGTCGTGACGTGCTGGTCTGTTAGAGACTCAATAGCTGGAGTTCGGATGAGATAGTTACAAGCGACGAAGGACTCTTGGGCATTGTTATTCTGAAGGAGTTTGGAGGCTCTTAGGATTGACCGTGTGTTGGTTTTTATTTGCTATGCTGAAGGTGTACGCTGTGGTCCTTTTAGACTGTTGGAAGGAATTCGGCCAGAAGAGAAGTCCGGCAGGAGTTTGACTAGCGAAGAAGCCCGAAAGATGTTTGACTGAAAGGAGTCCGGCTATGAGGGGTCTGCCTGGGCTGAGTACTGACTGATGGCTATAATATGCAAGCACGATTGAAACACTGGTCTCTGCTGTTCATTTGAGGTTCGATCACTTTTAGGATCGCTCACTGGTGAATAATGATAAAGCACTGAAGTTCGTCTGGGGATAGTTCGAAAGAAGCTCAGCTGCTAGAGGAGTTTGGCTAAGATTCTACTAAAAAAAGGAGAATCCAAGGAAGTTCGTCTAAGTGGGGCCACACAGGCTATCAGAAGGAGATCGGCTGGGCGGGATGCACAAGAGCCGGGGACTTGGTTGATTCTCTGGGGTAGAAGTATTGACTGTTCAAGCTCATCTGAAGAAGAAATTTGCAATGCCCTATCGAATCCAAAATTGATCTTCTCATCCAATCAGATTATCTATCCATAGTGTTAGAGGTCGGCCATCTCATAATGATTCAGGGTTTGAATACTCCTATCGGTTGAGGTTCGAATTTTATAGCTATAATCAGATGGAACTGATTAAGAGTTAGAGTCTTAGCCAGACTTCGGCAGGTGTGGATTTATCCCCAATACTAGTCTTCCTACTTTTGAGTTCGAAGTTCGAAGGATGGGAGTAAAATGGAGACTACTGAAGTTCGGTGGATTTTTCAACCCTATTGGTTTTCCCGCATCTGGGTTGGATGGAGAATTTCGACTTTTACCGGGCTAGCATCGAAGCTTCATAAATGCATGATGATCGAAAAAGATATTTTTTAAATTTTTCATCAGAAGTCTACTCAAAGTACAGTGCTATTAAAGATCTGCCCGTTGGAAGCTTTCTACCATGATGAGGGGGACATGCGTCGATCAGAGATCGACTGGAGGAAATCTACAATCATAACTGTCTTGTGACTCCATGGGCTACTTAAACTTGCCTTCCTCCTCCAAGTCCTTACTTCTTCTAAAATCTTCATCTCCTTCCTCTAGTTCCCCTCTCCATTCCGAGCAAGGGTTTAGGCTTCTTCCTATATTTTTCTTGGTTTTCAGCACACCTTCCTTTGATTTTTGCTTCATTCATCATCTCCTTATTCATCCCAACTGATTTAGGTTAGCTCTCCGATACTTTTTTGGATTATCTCTACACTCTTTGCTTTCTCACTCTTTCTATTTTTGTCGAAGTTTAAACACCTTATTTTTTATGATTTTTGGGGTGATTCCTCGATTTTACGTCGATCCAAATGCCTAGCGAGGGATCCTGATCGACTTGTTCTAGGAGCCTGGTCCCTCTAACCTAAGTGAACCCGCCTCCTAAGGAGGCCGAATCCTTGGGATTGGCCCATCCTTTTGTGCCTGTGACCATCTCTTGTAGACTTCGGTCCGACGACCTTTTCTTAGCTAGGATTTGGTTTGGGATTCCTCCTAAGTATGAGCCTAAACTCCCTGGGCCCAACGATCGAGCTTGCTCACCCCCTTCCGACCGAATCTGTCTGTATGTCGAAACCTTTCAGGCCAGGCTTAGGTTACCCTTACCTCCTTTCGTAGCTAACCTATTTAGATTTCTCAATATTTTTCTTGTTGCCTTGGTGCCAAACTCCTTTAGATTCATCATAGGATTTCTCTATCTGTGCACCATGGCGGGCGTCCAACCTACCATTTTCTTGTTCTATAATTTTTTTTTACCTTTAAACATCATCCCACCACCAAGAATTGGTGGTATGTGTCTTCGCAGTTTGGCAGGAAGGGACTGCTCAAAGGTGCTCCTTCCTTCGTTCATGGCTGGAAGGAAAAATTCTTCTTTATTTTCCATCCCTCACTAGGACTAGGGCTTCCTTCATGGGGTGAGATAAGGGAATCGATCCACCAATCTCTCAGACTAAAAAGTGAGGATCGGAGTTTGGCCGATAAGCTAAAGTTCTTTGATGCTCCACCAATTCCTAGACTTCTGGACTAACATACCTTGTTCAATTTTGATCTCAGTCCTCTTAATCCAACAGGTAGTTCTTCACATTCAGCTAACTGGGTGGTATTCATTCTTTTGATCTTCTAACTTTATCTTTGTAGAAATGACTCCAGAGGAATAGAACCGCTTGATGAAGAGAATCCCGACACTTAAAAGGAAGGGCGGTTCTTCCGACGAACTGCAGAAGAAGGCACAGACTGGAGAGTCGAGCCAGGTCGTGCCAATTCGATCCGTGCCACCAAGCCTGGCTCTATCTGATGAAGCCGCCCCTCCTCTTGTTCGGCAAGAGGGAGTTATGGAGAGAAAGAAGAAGAAGAGAGCCATCGGCAAGAAGGTCGGACGGAATGCCAAGGGCTCCGAAGGAGAGGACCTTAGCCAAGAATAGGATTTCCTGGACGACCGAAAGGTCATCCAATCACTAATGGAGGGGAGCGTCCTTCCCCACATCATAGAATGGATGTGCTAGAAGGATGATGCTGAGAGATTCAATGAGTCCTTTGCCACCTTCCTGGAGGCAAGTGGCTTCTTTTGATTCTGGCTTCATGCTCTTCCAGCTTTAAAGTTGGGATCTTTTAGGATTCTAACTTGCTTTTATTTTGCGATTGGGACACTACCTTTTTGCCCACTCCAAGGAGACAAACCAAAATCTGGCCGAAGCTTCCAGAGCCCTGGAGGAAGCCCACATAGAAGCTGAGAAGGCTTGGGCCGAGGCCGACATTCTAAAGGTCGCCTTGGAGACTCATTCGTCTGAAGTAGAATGCCTTCAGAAAGAGTTAAGAGAGGAGCACGGCGAGATGACGAGGCTGAGGACTGAGCTAGCTCTGGAGAAGGAGGAGAAAAGAAAGGCGCAGGAGGAGGTTACCGCCGCCATGGAGAGGGTCGTGCAAGACTTCAAATCCTCCAAGGATATGGAGGATATCAAATTAGCCTTCGCCCAGAAGCCTTTTTGGAAGGGTTCCGGATCTACTTGGGGCTGGTCATCGAGAACTTCACCGACATCGATCTGGTCCTCCTCCTAGAAGAGCTAGAGAATAGAGCTGGCTCTTCACACGCCGATGCCAAGGTTGCCCCTACCACTCATGCCATCGAAGCTACCCTAGTAATTTTAGAATCTACAGGTGCAGCATTCGAGCCTGCTCATGAACCGAAGGCGGCCGAGAATGTCCTGACCTCTTCGGTAGGCGAGCCACCCAAGATCTAAATCATTGACATCTATGTACTTTTTTTTTATATATATACTAAAAATATTTGAAGTAATGAAAGCAAATCTCTCTTTTTCTTTACACCCTGTGTTGCACGTGATTCAGAACGCCTCTGATAACTAGGGCCACGACCCCCATTCTTTGATTGACGCTGATCCCTTGGCTCAGGGAGTTTTGTTCAAGCCTTTGATAAGGGATTTGAAGAAGGAAGTTCATCTTTTAAGGAAAAAGTTGAAGAAGATTGAGGCTGACCTTCAGTCCTCTCGAAAGAATGCTTCTAAGGTGACCAGAGAGGTCACTCACCTCCGTGACTTGCACATGAAGGATGCGGCAAGCTTCAGCATTCTGAAGGGCAACTTTGAGAAGGAGATCCTGAAGTCAAGAGAAATGCCAGCGATAAATCTTAGGCACTATCGGCGAAGATCAGCTTTCTCAAAGCTGACCTGAAGGAGGCCAGGAAAAAAATCTATCTCCTAGAAGGGAGGTCATCGTGGTCCACCGACAAGGCCCGGTACAACTAGGGCTAGTCAAAAAGGTTCTCCCAGCTTCAGAAGCAACTGTAAGATACTGAGGGCTGACACAATAGCTATCGAGTGACCTAGGTGGGGAAGATGTCCAGTCTTGAAGGTAAGCTCAAGGATGCCAGAGATGAAGCAGCCTATCTTCAGAAGCGACTGCACAGTAGTTGGAAAGCCAACATGAGTGGTGAGTCGGGAGAGATCGTCTCCTTGAAGAGGACCATCGGTGAGCTTTTAGAGGTGGTTAGGGTGGGGAAGGCCAAGGTTCAATGGCTGAAGCTTCAGCTCACTTATGATCATCAGGTTGTTGAGGATACGGAGGCCGAGTTTGAAGTTTTGAGGAGGCAGCGATGAGAGTTTGAGGGTAAGTTTCAGCTCACCAACAGAATGTACATAGGTGGTCTTTACAAGAAGAAGGAGCATGAGGAGGAGATCTTTAGGCTAAAGCAGGCCTTGGTGATGGCCGGGATCGGCAGCCCAAAGTCTGAGGAGTCCGATCCATCTTAAGGCTTTGGCCTCTTTCCCTTTGTTTTTTGTAATCAGCCTTATCGACCTATGTTTTGCTTGTAATGAACTTATTTTTATAATAAAATAGTACACTTCTCGTTATTTGTATCGCATGAATTCGAGGCTTATTTGTGGTCTTACCTTTTTTACCTTGTTTTTCTTCTGCAAACCAGGATAGGGTTCCGCCTTTCGTATTTAACATAGGTTATCATGGAAAAAATGAGTAGAAATTCTCTGCTGAGCTTCTTTCTTTCCCTCATCTTTGGTCAACAAGGTTCCGATATTTGCTCACGTTAGGACGAGGCTTTCCTTCTATTCGTAACATGGCTTGTGGGGGCACATTAAGGATCGTCGGTAGGACATCTCCCCCATCTTATCTTAGTTTAATGAGGCCTTCAATTTTGCTCACATTAGGATGAGGTTCTTCTATCCCTAATGGGCTGTAGGGGCACATTAGAGCTATTGATAGGGCCTCTCCCCTCATCTTATCTTAATTTAATGAGACCTTCGATTTTGCTCACGTTAGGATGAGGTTCTCCTCCTATTTCTAATGGACTATAGGAGCATATTAGGACCATTGGTAGGGCCTCTCCTCTCATCTCATCTTAGTTCAATGAGGCCTTCGACCTTGCTCACATTAGGATGAGATTCTCCTCCTATTTCTAATAGATTGTAGGGGCACATTAGGGCCATTGGTAGGACCTCTCCCCTCATCTCGCCTTAGTTCAACGAGGCCTTCAACCTTGCTCATGTTAGGATGAGGTTCTTCTCTTGTTCCTAATGGGCTGTAGGGGCACATTAGGGTCGTTGGTAGGACCTCTCCCCTCATCTCATCTTAGTTCAATGAGGCCTTTGACTTTGCTCACGTTAGGATGAGGTTCTCCTCCTGTTCCTAACAGGCCACTTTAGATTGCTTCAGAGGATTATTAGTCATTACATAATTTTTGTGTCAAGGGGTAATGATGTTTAAATAGAAAAATTTAATTGAAGGAAAGTCACTGATAGTATATTTTTAAGTTTTCTAAATTTCAAGGCCGTGGGAGTGTCGCTCCTCTAAGTTTCCTCAAGCGATAAGTTTTGGGCCGGATGATCTCCTCTACTGTATATGGACCTTCTCAATTCAGGTCTAGCTTTCCTTGATCTTGAGGCTGCGAAATGGATGCTCATCGGAGCATCAGGTCCCCCACTCTGAATGCTTTATTTTTTACTTTGGAGTTATAGTATCGGTTACTCTTCGTCTGTAGGCTGACATCCGAACATGGGCTTCTTCTCTTTTTTCCTCTAGTAGATTAAGATTGATTCTGAGGTTCTGTGAGTTACGCTGCTCATTGAAGACTATGATCCGTACTGACGAAAGTTTGAGCTCGATTGGGATGACTGTCTCCATTCCAAAGGCTAGGGCAAATGATGTTTTCCCAATCGGTAGCCTTTGAGTAGTTCGGTACGCTTAGAGGATGTGGTAGAGTTTGTCCACCCAAGTCTCCCTTGCCCTTTCAAGCCTTGCTTTGATGTTCTACAGTAAAATTCTGTTAGTCACCTCTACTTCACCATTTGCCTGTGGATGGGCCACTGACGTGAAGTGATGGAAGATGTTTAAATCTTCGCAGAACTCAGCGAGCCTCATTCCGACAAACTATCATCCATTATCTATTATGAGAGTTCGGGGTAGACCAAACTAGTAGATGATTGACTTCCAGAAGAAGTCCTATACCTTGGTCTCAGTAATTTTTGCCAATGGTTTAGCCTCGATCCATTTGGTGAAGTAGTCGATCGCAACCAGGAGGAACTTTCGTTATCCAAATGCCATTGGAAAAGGGTCAAGTATATCCATTTTCCATTGCGCGAATAGCTAGGGTGCGCTTAGTGGAGTAAGCTCGAAGGCTAGTTATCTTTGTATGTTTGCATTTCTCTGACAGCGATCACATTTTTTAACATAAAGTTGTGGTACAAGGTCGGCCAATAGTATCCCATCGAAGTAGTCTTTGTGATAGGGATCTGGCCCCTACATGACTTCTACAAATTCTCTCATGCACTTTTCATAATGTGAAGTCGGTCTCTGAAGGTCAGAGACATCTCAAGAGTAGTAGAGAATATGACCTTTTATACAGCTTGCCTTCATACAGAACACATCGAGAAGCTCGATTTCTGAGTTTTCGGACTTCTTTCTGATCATGAGGAAGAATTCCATCCTTGAGGTAGGCAACTAGCAGGTCAATCTAGCATGGCTCGTGCTCAACTTGTAGAACAAGCTGCGACTCCTCCGAGCTTGGGCACTTTAGAATTTCAAAAAATACTTCTTTGGACAGTTCGACTGGGGTTAAAGTGGCCAACTTAGAGAGAAGGTCGGCTCTTATATTTTCCATCCTCGAAATTTGTTGGATGCTAAAACTATTGAAGGCCGAAGCCAAGTTTTTTACTTTATCAAGATACTTCATCATGCTTTCCTCTCGGGCTTCATAGTTGCCGCTAACTTATTCAACCACCCATTGGAAATCACTAAAAATTTGGAGTCGGTCTGCCTCTAACTCTCTTACTATTTTTAATCCAATGATTAGAGCTTCATATTCGGTCCCATTATTAGTTGCAAAAAATTCAAAGCATGGTGCATATTCGGTGATGACTCCTTCGGGGTTAACTAAGACCAACCCTATGCCTGCTCCAGCAGTGTTGGATGAACCATCCACGTACAGGGCCCAAAAGCCTTTGGAAAGATTGGCATTCTCTTTAGCGGGCTCGACTGCAACCTTGGAATGCTGGTTTCATACCGTTCAGGCTCGACTTCATCTGGAATGGTGCATTCTACTATAAAATCTACTAATATCTGATCTTTGATCAATGGTTGGGGTTGATAATTGATGTCAAACTCTATAAGCTCGATTGTCTATTTTGTAATTCTTTCGGAGGCATCTGTTTGATGAAGAACTACTTTAATTGGTTAATCCATGAGGATAGTTATGGTATGCCCTTGAAAGTAAGGTCAGAGTCTCTTGACAGTAATTAGAAGAGAGTAAGTCAATTTTTCTAACTTAGAATACTTGATCTCTACATCCCTCAGGACTCAGCTTATGTACTAGATTGATCGCTGCACTTTCACTTCCTCCTTGACCAAGATCATTATCAGGGCTGCTGGGGAGACTGCCAGGTACATGAATAATTCTTCTTCGGGCTTAGGCTTTGCCAGTAGTGGGGGCGAGTCGAGGTAGTTTTTAAGCTCCTCGAATACCTATTGGTATTTCGCCGTCCAACAGAAGCTCTTTGATTGTTTGAGAACTTGAAAGAAGGGCATGCATCGATTGACCGATCTTGAGATGAAGTGGTTTAGGGATGCCACTTTTTTAGTTGAGCGCTGAACTTTTTTGATTATTCTCGGGGTGGTTATCTCTTGAATATCCCAAATTTTCTCAAGATTTGCCTCAATCCCATGCCTCGACACCATGAATCCCAAGAACTTCTCTGAGGTTACACCAAAGGCGCATTGGTCGGATTCAGCTTTATCTTATACTTCTGAAGTGTGCTGAAGGTCTGTTTGAGGTTGGTGATGTGATTTATTGAAGCTTGGCTCTTGATGAGCATGTCATCTACATACACCTCCATATTTCGATCGATCTGCTTTCTGAAGATTTTGTTAATCAGGCATTGGGACATTGCCCCTGCATTCTTGAGTCCAAAAGGCATAACCCTGTAACAGTAAAGACCATGGTCAGTAATAAAAGTGATTTTTTCCTCATCCTCTGGTGCTATCTGGATTTGGTTATAGCCGAAAAAGGCATCCATGAAGGTGAGGAGTCCATGGCTCGAGGTTGTATCCACCAACCAATTAATCCTAGGTAGGGGGTAGCTATCTTTCGAGCAAGCTTTGTTCAGCTTCTTAAAATTTATACACATCCTCCACTTGTCGTTTGCCTTTTTGATGAGTATCATGTTTGAGACCCAGCTCGGATAGTTAACTTTTTGGATGAATCCAGTCATGAGGAGCTTGTTGACTTCTTCCATAATTGCTTTCTGCCTCTCCGGAGTATGGCTGCGCATCTTCTCGTTCACTAGTCGACACCTAGGATCAGCAGCCAATCGATGTTCCATGACCTCGGCATCGATTCCCGGCATATCCGTTGGAACTCAGGCAAAGACGTCTGCATTCTTTCGAAGGAAGGCAATGAGTTGCTCTCGAACCTCATCCCCCATGTTGGAACCGATCTGCATATTGTGCTTCATATTTTCGTCGTTCAATGGGACAAAAATGAGGTCTTCCATAGGCTCACCCCACTCCTCTGTAAGATCATTATGGACATTCAGCCCATCAATAAGACAAAGATCAGACTGGATGTTTTTCTATAAGATGATGGAGTAACAATGCCTTGCTAAGGCCTGATCTCTCCAATTCCACAGCTTGTTGGAAACTTCATCTTTAAATAATAAGTTGAGACTACAGCTCAGAGTGCGTTCAAACTAGATCGGCCAAGAATGGCATTATAGGTAGATGAGGCTTTTACGACTAGAAAATCGAGCTGCACTTTAGCCAGCTTTGGGCATTGTCCTATAGCCACAGTCAAAGTTATTGTGCCCTCAACTAGCACGGCATCACCAGTGAAGTCTACCAGTAGGGAGTTCATAGGTCTCAAGTAATTATTAGATAAAAATATTTTTATGAAAGTATCGTAAAATAAAACATCAGTAGAGCTTCCATTATCTACCAAAATATGGTACACATCATAGTCAGCAATGTTTAAAGAGATTACAACCACATCATTGTGCGGGAATCGGACTCCTTGGGCATCCTCGTTGGTGAAAGTGATGGGCTCCTCAGTTCTTCATCTCTTTCCAGGCTTTGTTGATCTGTTAGCCTCCCCTCATCGACGTTTTCCAGAGATGGTGTTGATAATGTCGAGGGGTGGTCGGTCTGCTTGCTGCTCCTTCCTTGGTGGCTTCAGTTATGGCAGTGCCCTTGATCGATCTTTCCATCCTTCAGGTCAACATTGCAGGAGTCGACCTCACCTGCCTTGTTTGATGAGCTCCTCGATCTTATCTTAGAGCTAAATGCATTCTTCAGTATCGTGATCATGGTCATGATGATAGAAGTAGAACTTGTTTGGGTTGCATCTACCAGGATGGAAGCACATCCTTTTCGGCCTTGGCAGCTGCTCCTTAATCTCCATCAATACTTGGGTTTTTGGAGTATTGAGTGGGGCATAGTTATGGAACCTTCGGAGGGGGGAGCCCCATCGAGCCCTTCGATCAGGGCTTCCTTGCTTTCGAGCCTGGGGAGGAGTTCAGGCTTGCTTGCGCTTAGGGAGAGTTCGGGAGCATGGCCGAGCTTCACTCGACTTTTCTTCCTCAGTAGCCTGCCCGGCTCGTCCATTCGCCGCTCTCCAGTGGCTTCATCATCCTTGGCCTGGAAGGCCTCTTCCGCTCGGGCATATCCTTCAGCCCGAGCCAACATATCGACAAAATCCCTGGGATACTTCTTCTCCAAAAAAATAGTAGATTGCTCTTTTGAAGGCCATCCTTTAGCATGGCCATCACAATAGATTGGTCCAGATTTTGGACCTCCAGCGTAGCAGCATTGAAATGGTTGACATAAGTTTGGATGGATTCTCTCTCTTGCTGCTTAATGTTGATAAGGGATTCCGAGCCTCGCTTGGGATATCGACTGTTGACAAAATGAGTCGCAAAATGATGGCTCATTTGATTGAAAGAAAAGATGATAATCGACTTGAGGGCCGGATACTAATTTCTGACTGCTTCTTTCAAAGTAGATGGAAAAGCTCAGCACAGGATGATGTTAGGCGCGCCATGGAGCAGCATCATTATCTGAAAGGCCTCCAAATGGTCAACTAGATCGGAGGTCCCATTGTAGCTCTCAAATTGAGAGAGTTTGAAGTTTGGTGGGATTGGTTTCTGTATGATGCAGTGAGAGAAAGAAGAGTCGGTACAGATATCATTACTATGGGAGGGGGTGCATGGCGGAGTTTTTCAATTCGTCAGTTCATCTCTTGCAGTTTCTGGTCTAGGAGATCCTTTCGATCATGGATCTCTAAGATCTTCTGGCTAAACAGGAACAAAGTCCCCTCAGGGGTATAGTCATGATCAGATCAGGGGCTCTCAACCCTCTACTTCTCCTTTTCGGAGGTCATCGGTTGGCTAGCCCAGGTCAGCCATCCCTAGACTAGATCATGGGGCTCCAGTGAAGCTTGCTTCGGTCGAATTGGCATTGGAGGCTACTGCTGCTGCATGGCCTGCACTGCTTCCGTGAGGTCACGAACCTACTGGACTAGCAGGTCGAACTACTCCGCATCCACCATTGCTGTAGATGGAACTTGAGTTGTTGGGGATGAAATAGGGACGGACAAATCTAGATGGGATCTGACCACGGAGGTCGTTGACAGTCAGATAGAAGCTTTCCTAGGAGGCATCCTTTTCGGGAAGAACTCTAGAGGAGAAGAGAGTTCTCTGTTGAGTACTCCTTCAAGAACAAGGAAACCTCAGAAATAGAGGAGACCCTTCCTCTAGCGCCAATCATGTTGGTGCAAAATCTGATCATCGTTGGGGGAGCACTAGAGTCGAAGAAGATGAGGTCACCGTTGGTGACCTGTAAGATAAGTCTCATCCAAAGCCTGGGGTGGGTGGCTTTGGCAAGATCCTCTGATGATCAAGTCAGCTCTTTTGGCCAATAGAAATGGAGTACTCAATAGAGAAAGTTGCAGAGTATCGAAAAGGAGAAGAGAGCTTGGGAAAAATGTATCTGAAGGATCTTTTTTATAGCCCAAAGCTTGTAACAAACTGATAGTGATAGCCGCAACCACTCGGTAGTGGGGCGTTTGGAGCCACGTGGGGTTTGTTATGGAGAGTGGTGTCTGTTGTCGTGATGTGCTAGCCTGTTGGAGACTCAACAACTAGAGTTCGGATGAGGTAGTTGTAGGCGACGAAGGACTCTTGGGCGTTGTTATTCTGAAGGAGTTTGGAGGCTCTTAGGATTGACCGTGTACTGGCTTTTATTTTCTATGTTGAAGGCGTACGCCATGGTTTTTTTAGACGGTTGGAAGGAATTTGGCCAGAAGAGAGGTCCGATAGGGGTTCAAATGGTGAAGAAGCTCGAAAGACATCCGACTGAAAGGAGTCCAGCTATGAGGGGTCTGCCTGGACTGAGTACTGATTGATGGCCGTAATAGGCAAGCATGATTGAAACATTGGTCTCTGCTGTTCATTTGAAGTTCGACCACTTCCAGGGTCACTCACTGGTGAATAACGATAAAGCACTGAAGTTCGTCTAGGGACAGCAGAAGAAGCTCAGCTGCTGGAAGAGTTTGAAAGAGATTCTACTAAAAAAAGGAGAATCCAAGAAAGTTCGTCCAAGTGGAGCCACACAGGCTACCGAAATGAGATCTACCGAGCAGGATGCATAGAAGCCAGGGACTTGGCCGGTTCTTTGGGGCAGAAGTGTTGACTGTTCAAGCTCATCTTGAGAAGAAATTTGCAACACCCTATCAAATCCAAAATCGGTCTTCCCAGCCAATCAGATTATCTGTCCACAGTGTTGGAGGTCGGCCATCTCGAAATGATTCAGGGTTCGAATACTCCTACGGGTTGAGGTTCGATTTTTATAGCTGCAATCGAATGGAATTGATTAAGAGTCGGAGTCTTAGCCGGACTTTGATAGGCATGGATTTATCTCCAACACTTGCCATATGGATTGATTGTCCTCTTAACTAAGAAGTGTGGAGATACTGGTATGGCATACATATAAGATGTAGGAGTACATTATTACTAAACATGACTAACTCTAGAGCATTCTACTGTCAAGAATTGCTATGATGGGATGTGGGTGTAAGTGTCTCTTAGATCTAAGATCGCCATGGTGACTTATAAGCAACTTACTATGCTTTGGTGCTGAACTACCTAAATTTTTAATTTAATGATGGAAGGTTTTTAGGCATAGTCAAGTACTTGTGAAGTCGGTGAGTGATCAAGATGGGATTGACCGCTCCAAGAGTTTGGAGATAATGCATCGCTATATTTCAATTTAGCTAAACCTTGGCTAGGATAATCCATGTGATGGATTTGGTATTTTGAAATACAATGCGAATGACCTATTCAGGGTTGATCGTTAAACCCTAAGTGTTGCTTTATTTCTAAGAGTATTGCTTTATACATTTGACCTATTCGGCCGTCGGATACCATTGCTAGATGGTTACTTCAATTGGTTCAAAAATTTATTTCCATGCTATTAGCTTATGTTCAAACTTATAGGGTCAC
Source organism: Cocos nucifera (assembly GCA_006176705.1). Taxonomy (NCBI): domain Eukaryota; kingdom Viridiplantae; phylum Streptophyta; class Magnoliopsida; order Arecales; family Arecaceae; genus Cocos; species Cocos nucifera. The sequence continues at coordinate 105,743 of QRFJ01006414.1, read as the reverse complement.
ACCTATTATAGATCTCAATTTGATCAGATGGTTGATCAATGATTGAAAATCGTTCTAGGGTCAAACAATCAATATGATTGACGTTTGATCTAGTGCAAGTATTACAAAAGAATTAGTTAGCAATCAGATTGTTAATTAACTCAATTTGATTGAGTAATAGGGTTGAGATCAAATATAATTAAATATAATTCAATTAGATTTAATTTAGGCTTGATTGGATCAAGTCCAATTAGTTTATGGGATAATCCAATTGTAAGAAAAAACAAGTTTCTATTTCATTGAAGGAAAAATATGATTTTCCACCATAGGATCATCCAGATCTGATCAGATCTATGGTGGATTTTGCTACAAAAATTTTTATAATCTAATCAAATTTAAGAGTTCTCAAATTTAATCATAGTGATCTAATATTAAAAATTAAAAATAAAATTAAATTAGATTTAATTTTAAGTACCTTGTTGGATAATCTGATTACCCTACGATGATCTTGTTGGTTCCTAAGGTTCTGGAAAGAGCCACACATGCACCTAGCCTCTACCAATATCCACTTGGGTAGGATATAAACATATTCTCTTCACAAATCTTTCTCCAAAGATCATATCTAAATCTGATCTGTAGATCTTTCAAAACTTTTTCTGAAGGCAGCCCATCCGTCTCACGAACATCGTCGCATAGATCCTAAATCTTGTGCCAAAAATCTTGGACCTGCAACTTAGATTTATGCCTAACATTTTAGACATGTAAAAGAGAGGGAGAAAGAGAATTAGAGGGGCATTGAAGATGAAAGGGGCAGCACTTGGTCATGGAAAGGAGATCACGTCTTAAAGACCCTTTGGTGCAAGGGTTCTTATAGAAAAACCCTGTGCCATACAGGTGTCCCTTTTGATCAAATAACCATCTTATTTGATCTTTTGGGACTTCTAAAATTAATCTCATGTCAAACACAAGATCTCTATCTAGTTTTGGTTTAAAAGCCATCAAAAAAGGGGTGGCATGAGTAGATAAGGAAGAGTCCATTGCACCTAGGATTCTTCTCTTAAGAGTTTAATCCAAATTAAACTATATCATAACTTAGACTAGGAACCTCCATAAATCATAAAATTTGGCAACCCAAAGTATGACTCAAGCCCTATCACATATCTAAAAATTAGATCAAAAGAATTTCTAGAGAATTTTCTAGAAGCATCTGATCAAGTGACCCTCAATTCTCTCAAATGGGTCAACTTTTGACCCTAGTGCAATTATACTAGAAATGGATTTAATTTCTACAATTAATTTGATCTAGACTAGTTTCAGTTAGATGAAAATAAATTCATTCAAGATATAGAAATGAGTCAAATCAAATTTAACTAGATTGTGATAAATCAAAAAGATTACAGAAGGAGAAAGCCAGGCTCAATCGTGTGCTAGTATAACTACCTTGAACCTGATTGGATCTAATCCAAATCAATCGAACTAGGTTAGCTCAATTGATGACATCCAGATCCAAACCCTTGTTTGTGTGACCCAGTTAGATTTAGTTCTGTATGGTAATGAGATATATCACGATCACTATCATCGATATCATCGAAATGCCTTTCGATAGACCAGAATTTTTTTGATTCATACAATTAGAATAATCGATCATCAAAATCATTATAATTACTCTCAAAATCCACTAGTGACATCTAGCAGTATATAGTGGCAATCCATCAGAATTGAAAGCAAATCTCTCGGTGTAGCTACTTGTGTGATTGGATTCTTCTATCTTGAGCCCCGATAGGATTAGGGTTAAGGTGAACTCGTCAAACCCAACATCCATCATATGAATTAATCATTTGATTCGAGTCCGATGTGAAATCCTAATAGAAACTCTTTCTATCATCTTCACTCTGCCATGGTCATGAGCTTAAGGACTCAATCTCATGATTATCACAGGGCTACTTCTCATCTACCGAGGTAGATAGATCCTTTATTGGTTTAATCCAATTCCTACAATGAACATGGTATAGCCAACATACACCTCAGAATTTTGAATGGCTAGGAGATCGAGTTATAGTGTAGTCAAACTATAACACCCTCAAGATGAACTGTTGATGCACCTCAGGTCAAAGAATCAGGTACAGCATTGCAACATCGAGCCAATCATCGACGAGAAGGTAGACTTTCTTATGACTGCTCGAGGTGGTCACGCTCAGTGCCCTCACTCTCTAATAAGTACCTATACTCTCACTCTAGTGTCTCGATACCATAGACTCAAGATACATCTATCCTAAGAAAGTGATCGTACACCAACCTTCTAGATTGATCACCATCCTCATGATGATCCTACGGTCGGGAGTAGTTTATGAGTTAATTATGAAAATTCATGTCTTAAATTTTCAACTCTTGAAAATATGAATTGTCATTACCATTAACTCAAAGGATGTATTACAGATATTTTAAATACACACTATGATAGAAAATAATATTTTTATTTATTTATAGTCAAAATTATAAAATTATTCTTAGAAGTGTATTATAAGTGTTTAGCCAATCTGGCTTCTAGGGCATACATCTAACAAACTCTCACTTGACCTAAAGTCAATTGGCTACAAATCTAAGTTCCATCTTCTCAAGATGGGCTTCGATCTTTTGCTGGCTCAATGGCTTTATCAGCGAATCTGCCGCATTGTCTGCAGAGTTGACTCTCTTGACCTCGACGTCTTTCTTTTTGAGGTAATCATGGATGAGGTGGTATCACCACTCGATGTGCTTGGATTTCTAATGAGACCTCAACTCCTTAGCTAGGGCTATGGCTCCATTGTTATCACAGTACAGAGGGACGACATCTGATGGCATCACTCCAAGCTCTGCAGTGAACTTCTTGTACCAGAATGCCTCCTTTGCAGCCTTCGATGCAGTGATATACTCCACTTCCATGGTGAAGCCTGCTATCACCATTTGCTTGAAACTCTTTCAACCGACAGCTCCACCATTACAAATAAATAAACTTTCAGATGTCGACTTTCGAACATCTATGTTGGACATAAAATCCAAATCTATATACCCCTGAATCTGGAGTTCTCCATTATCAAAAATTAGAAACATATTCTTAGTCCTTCTCAAGTACTTGAGGATATATTTCACAGAAGTCCAATGCCCTTCACCTGAATTCGACTGATACCTACTTATGACACTCACAGCATGGACAATATCAGGTCGTGTACATAGCATGGCATACATGAGGCTCCCTATTGCCGAGGCATAAGGGATCTTGCTCATGCGTTCAATCTCTTCATGTGTGCTAGGACACATCTTCTTGGAGAGATGAATGCCATATCTAAAGGATACTAATCTCCTCTTGGAGTTTTTCATGCTGAACCTCTTCAGCACCTCCTCCATATATATTTTCTATGAGAGACCCAATATCTTATTTGGTCTATCCCTATAGACCTTAATTTTCAGAATAAAGGATGTGTCTCCTAGATCTTTAATAGAGAACTTCTTAGACAACCATATTTTAATTATAGTCAACATGAGAATATCATTCCTAATTAGGAGGATGTCATCCACGTACAGTATGAGAAAGACAACAGCGCTCGCCCTGATTTTTTTGAAAATACAGGGTTCCTCTTCATTCTTGATGAATCCAAATGATTTGATTACATCATTGAAATGAGCATTTCAGCTCGAAGATGCTTGCTTAAGTCCATATTTAGACCTTTGCAGCTTGCATACCTTATGATCATCATCACTAGTTGTGAAATCTAGCGACTGTTCTATATAGATATTTTTCTCAAGATATCCATTTAAGAACGCCATTTTTACATCCATCCGTCATATTTTGTAATCAAAATAGGCTGCAATAGCAAGCAATGTGTGGATGAACTTGAGCATGGCTACTGGTGAAAAAGTATCTTGATAGTCAATGCCTTTGTGCTGACTATATCCTTTTGCTACGAGCCTTGCTTTGAATGTCTCTATATTTCCATCGACACCTATCTTTCTCTTGAAGATCCATTTACACCCAATAGGTACTATACCTTCAGGTGGATCTACTAAGGTCCAGACATGGTTCAAATATATTAAGTCAATCTCTGACTTCATTGCTTCTAACCATTTCTCAGAGTCGATATCTAATATTGCCTCGTCATAGGTTTTGGGATCATCACCATGAACCCCATTTTCTATGAGGAACATTTTCTCTAAGTCTTCTAAGATAGTACCTAAGTACGAGATGGAGGAGGTAGTGTCTGGATTGGCTCAATCTGATTGGATTTCATGGATTTCTTAGCTTATTTCTCATCAAAGACTTTCTCTTCGAGTCTAGTCTATGTTCCAATGTCACCATCTAGAATAAACTATTTTTCAAGAAAGATGGTGTGTCGACTCATAATCATATTGTGATCTTCCAGGAGATAGAAATAATATCCTAATGACTCTTTAGGATATCCAATAAACCAAGCTCTAAAGGACCTAGACTCTAATTTGTTCGTCTGTTGTCTCTTGACATGGGCCAAACAATCCCAAATTTTGAGATGACTTAGACTTGGTTTCTTACCATGCCATATCTTATATGGTATGGTAGGAATGGTTTCTTCCGATCTCTTAGACCTTCCAAGGAATGAAGACTCAGAGGAGGACTTGAGAGAGGTTTTCTTCCTCACTAATCTCTCAAAAGAACATGGAAGAGGAAGATGAGAAACCATAGAGAAAAAACCCTTTCTTCTTTTCTTTCTTTTCTCTCATCAGGACACACTAGAATTGTGTCCTAAAGAAACCCCATGCCCAAGAGCTCTCTATGCCCAATATTTCCATGCCTAATACCTTGACTCTCCATGAAACATTGATCAAAATCTCATGCCTAACCTCCACTTAAATAGGGAGAAAAGGTAGAGTCCTAGTCTATATCAAATATCTAGTTAAAACTTTTTTCGATGTAGAAAATATTTGTTGTGACATTTCTATGGCATCACTTAGCTTTGATACCAATTGTTATTCCATAATACCGCTCTGACACTATATTGTGAAAAATCTAAGATCTTTAGTATGGACCATAGGAGATCGTTGACGTTCTCTAAAGCAGCATACCATGGATCCACTACCTAGATCGATACTGGGGCTCCTCCCTCTTTGCGCTTGAGGGAGGCGCCTCCTCTCTCTAGGGCTTCTTTAAGAACCTAGGGCAACAACACTAGAGAGAAGAGAGATTGAGGGAGGAAAGGTCTGTATTGATTGCTTCTAATGAAAACTTTAATATAACCTATGTATTTATACATAGCCATTAGGCTTGACCAAAAACTCTTCTGGCTAACCTAATACATGAAAGCATTCACTGAGCCCATGTACATCCATGTCTCCCATGCTCTCATCCTCTAGATCTAAACCCGATCTATACATGAGTTAGCCCCCTTAAGACCTCTTAAATCAAGCCTTAAGACCCCTAGGATAAGTTTCTATCCTAGTCCCAAAATGATCCTCACATAACTCTACTCGTGCACTGAGCTGGCTCAGTCTTAGACTGGATCGGCTCAGTTTCAGATTGAGTTGAGCCAGTTGCATGCCATGCCTACAGTCCCAAATGCACACCTCTTTGTTTGACCTATCTACTGAGACTTAGCCGATCCAGTTTCTGACTAATCTGACTAACCTACAGAAAAGCTTCTTCTCTGCAGTCTTCATTCCTTGGCTTTGGTTTCTTACTCCATCTTATGTCCTAGGTCTCCAAAGCACCAACCAAATCTCTCAAGGTCCTCAACACCTAGACCTCAAGCCCGTGAGGGCTAAACACTGTCTCCACCCTAGGATAACTCCTATCCTAGCCCTGGGACCATACCTATCCAAGTCTTTCAGAGTCAATACCCTGACTCCTTCCGTGGCCTTCCAAGGCTTGCAAGCACCACCAATCCTTACAATCTCTATCTTGGTGTCCCAAGCCTTGGCAAATCCCATGGCAATGCCCTCTTATATGATCCCACTATCGTTGCGCATCCTGACAGCCTCTTGTACAAACATCATCTCTGCCAATCCTTTTCAGCTGTTGTGCACCCTTGAGGCCTTTGGGATGATTGCCTCTACTATTGAACACCTTTGCTTGCTTTTTTGTACCATCCTAGAGTTGTAAGATTCCTTCTGCTTAGTAGCTGTATTACTTTCCTTAGACTTATCTAGAGAATCTATAGCATTCCTGTGCTAGCACATGTTATACCATCCGACACGATCTCCTTAGAGCTACGCCTGTCTATCTGCACATGCCGTTCCATCTAAAATTGTGCATCACCAGCATTGGTGCTAGGATATTCTTCCTCCTGCACTCCTCTGCTTTGAACTCATATCAAATGTTCTCTCTATCTATGAAGCTACCACTGTGGAGCTCCACTTATACTCGAAGTCCACCTGATGCTGCAGAAGCTAAGTCTGTACTCGAGTCACCCGAGGCTAATCACTCAATGCTATACTGCTGAGCCTGCCTCTGCACCTCGAATACCATCGCTGCTCCTTTGAATCCTTCCTACCCCATAGCCCTCTTCGAAGCTATCTCGGATATCTCTACAATTGGCAGGCACCTCTAGAACCCAAGGGCTCATCCAACTCTTTTGAATCCAGCGACTGAGCCTTACAAAATTCCATCCTAGCCTTTTCCTCTTCTACCCCTGCACCAGCCATCGCTTCAGTTACGTCCGGAGGAACTATAGCTCAAACCTTGTCCTAGGCTCATACCCACCTATCTCATCCCAAGGCTTCTGAGACTCCCTGGCTCTCCTTGAGACCTACTTTTGATCTTTCTGAGATGCCTCTTGATACTCTCTACTGAGATACCTCCCTCGGTTGCTACACCGTCAAGACTCGCTCAGCCTCGTGCCTCTAGGAAAGCACTATTATAGCACTCCAGCGCTCCCTGCCTCATCTCAACACCACCTCCTCATAGGTATCCAGATCTTCTCTTGCTGCACATAACCCATCCTCCACCTGAACCGTGACTCTTTCTGGTGCTCCTGCAGAAGAAACTTGATCCACTGCCCAGCCCTGACCTACGGATCTCCATGGATCATCCATCTCCATCACACCCAAGGCTCCATAAATCCATGCTCTGGTCGAACCATTGAATACATGTTTCCTACCTTCCTACCATCGAAGGATGTATAGTTGCTTCTTCAGCCTTCCTTCGATCATTACCCCTTGAAAAATCTCTTTTCAATCATTAAACAACCCCATACTACCCATCTTCCTAGAGAACCCTGATGCTCTCTATTGAGATACCTTCCTCGGCTGCTACACTATCGAGCCTCTCTAAGCCCTACATCTCCAGCACCCCCTACCTTGTCTACCATCATACATCTCAGTCTTTCCACCATGACCTACTAGCAAATCATACATCCAAACCTTCCATCCTGAAAAAAATCTTTATCGTTAATCCTCTTAGCCTCCACCTTCAACCCGCTGCTTTCGATTTGCCAAACCACAACAATAATAAAGATAGATCTAAGACATACCATGGAATACTTATGCAAATTTTTGATTTCATCCTATATGACTTCTTCTTCTCTTTCATACACCATTAGACTTTGATACCAAATATTGTGACATCACCGTGGCATCACCTAGCTTTGATATCAATTATTATTTCTGAAGGAAAAATCCTATTTTCCACCGTAGGATCATGCAAATCTGATCAGATCTGAGATATTTTTTTAAAAAATTTTTAAATGATCTGATTTGATCTAAGAATTCTCAGATTTGATCATGATGATTTGATATTAAAAATTAAAATAAAAATTAAATCAGATTTAATTTCATACCTTGTTTGGATAATCTGATTATCCTATGATGATCCTGATGTTTCTTGAGATTCTGAAAAGAGCCATGCATGCATCTGACCTCTACCGGTATCCACTTGGAAAAGATCTAGATGTCTTCTCCTCGAAAATCTTTTTTTTAAAGATTATATCTAAATCTAATCTGGAAGTCATTCAAAAAATTTTTTTGAAGGTAGCGTGTCCATCTCATGAACACCATCGCGTAGATGCTGAACTCTTCATAAATTTGATTGGATCTTCTTCTCAGATTTGTGCCTAACTTTTTAGGCATATAGAAGAGAGGGAGAGAGAGGATAGAGGGGGCATTGGATATCTAGAATGGTAGCCTTTGGGTATGAAAAATATTTTCTACATGAAGAGCCTTCGTGCAAGGGTTTTTATACAAAAGCATAGTGCCAAGTTAGAGTCCCTCTTTGACCAAAATCCTTATTTTTTCGACCATTGGGACTCTTGAACCTAATCTCCATACATATTCTTAGATCTCATCTAATTTTGATGCCAAAAATCAATCTAAAAGGTGGTAGCATGAGTAGATAAAGAAGAGTCCACTACACCTAGGACTTTTTCCTTAAGAGTTTGATCCAAATCAAACTCTATCATAACTCAGTCTAGACACCTCCAAAAATCATAAAATTTGGTACACCCAATATATAAATCATGCTCTATCATATATCCAAATCAGATCAAAATGATTTTTGAATGATTTTTTAGAAGCATTTGATCAGGTAACCCTTAATTCTCTCAAATATGTCAACTTTTTATCCTAGTCCAATTTGACTATGAATGAATTTAATTTCTACAATTAATCTGATCTAGACTTATTGTAGTTAGATAAAAATAAATCCATTCAAAATATAGAAATGAGTCAAATCAAATTTGACTCGATTGCGATGAATCAGAAAGATTTCAAAAGGAGAAAGTTAGGCTCAATCGTATGCTAGCATGATTACCTTGAACCTGATTGGATCTAATCATAATTAACAGAATTAGGTTAGCTCAATTGATGACATCCAGACTCAAACTCTTATTTGTGTGATCCAGTTAGATTTAATTCTGTATGATAATGAGATATGTTATGATCTCCATCATCGACTTTATTAAAACATCTTTTGATGGACCAGAACTTTTCTAATTCATACAATTAAAATGATTGATAATCAAAATCATTCTAATTGCTCCCAAAATCCACCAGTGACACCTAGCAATATATGGTGGCAACCCATTAGAACTAAAAGCGAACCTCTCAGTGCAGTTACCTATGTGATTGGATTCTTCTATCTTGAGCCCCGATAGGATTACGGTTAAGGTGAATTTGTCAAACCCAATATCCATCCTATGAATTAATCATTCGATTCGAGTCCAATGTGAAACTCTAATAGAAACTCTTTCTATCATCTTCACTCTACCATGGCCATGGGATTAAGGACTCAATCTCATGATTATCATTGGGCTACTCCTCATCTATCGAGGTAGATAGATCATCTTATTTATGCAATCCAATTCCTACAATGAACTTGCTATAGCCAACATACACCTCAGGATTTCGAATGGCTAGAAGATCGAGTTATGGTATAGTTAAACTATAACACCCTCAAGGTGAACTATTGATGCACCTCAGATCAAAGAACCATACACACCACTGTAGCATCGAGTCAGTCATCGATGAGAAGGTAGACTTTCTTATGACTACTTGAGGTGGTCACACTCAGTGCCCTCGTTCTCTAACAAGTATCTGTACTCTCGCTCTAGTATCTTCACACCGTAGACTCAAGATACATCTATCCTGAGAAAGCAATTGTACGCCAACCTTTTGGATCGATTACCATCCTCGTGATGATCCTACGATCGGACGCATTTTATGAGTTAATTATGAAAATTCATGTCTTAAATTTTTAACTCTTGAAAATATGAATTATCATTACCATTAACTCAAAGGATGTATCATAGATACTTTTAGATACACACTATGATAGAAAAATAATCTATTTATTAATTTATAGTCAAACTTATAAAATTGTCCTTAGAAGTGTATTATAAGTGATAGCCAATCTTGCTTCTAGGGCACACATCTAACAGTTCCATGGTACCGCTCTGATGCCATATTGCGAAAAATCTAGGATCTTTTGCATGGACCATAGGAGATCTTTGACATTCTCTAAGGTAGCATACCATAGATCCACTATTTAGATCTATGCTGGGGCTCCTCTCTTCTTGGGCTTAAGGAAGGTGCCCCCTCTCTCTAGAGCTTCTTCAAGAATTTAGTGTTGAAAATTGTGTAGGATTAAAGCATGCATTTTCAAAATTTTTTTTGAATTAAATAGTAGTAAAAGTTAAAATTAATCTAATATTAATAAAGGCATGCATTGATCTAATCAGTAATCCTACTCAAGATCTAGACTTGCTAATATGTTATAAAAAATTTAAATGCGATCGATCAATAAATCATATTCACTGATCGACTTGTGTTCAGAACATAATATCTTTGCACAAGTAGCTGATCTCCATGATCTAAATCCACTGAAAGAAGTTCTAGCATCATGCTATAGTTGCACACTCATCTGGCCTTATGGTTGGTCCACACAGAGCTTCTGATCCTAACCAGCTCCATTAGAGTGCTAGCTCCTCATCAGGGCTTTCAATGGCTGATCATGATCGATCCAATCGATCACCTTCTTTCTGATCTCCCAGATGCTCCAAAAATCAAACAATAGATTTTGGAGGATGATGAGGCAGTGTATCAAATTTAGTGATGATCGAGCACTTACAATGCTCAATCTCTCCACCTGAACCTTGAGTCCCAACTCTAGGGTTTTGCACACACCAAAACCCCTGATATCCAAAATCACTCTCATGCCCACTCCTTTTTGTATTTTCTCATGAAACAAATTTTCATGCATAGAGGGACTCTCCCTCTCTGAATACCCACTCTCAAAATATTTTTCAAATGGGCTACTAAAAGGATAAAAAAATAGAAAATTGGTGTGAGAGTAATGAGAAAGCACAAGAGAACCTTTCTCTTGTTTCTGACTTTTCCATGCACTGGACTTGCACCCCTCTCAATTTTTCTCACTCTAAGAAACCTTCCTATGCCCCTCTTAGATTCCTCATGCTCATCCATGCACGCCCAGAGAAAATCTCATTTTAAGTGGGCGTGTTCCAATGGTGTTTATGCAGAGAATAGGATAAGAGTGGGAAGTTAGGAGGTTTTACCAACCACTTGAATTCAAACTTCAAGTGTAGTCCTTATCCATATCCAGCACCCATACCAGGGTATTTGACATGTAGAAAGACTCTCCTTCTATGCATCCATGCCTAATAATTCAGAAATATTGTGCGATAAATACTTGGAAGGCATGGAGAAGAGATGAAGGATAAGGGAGTTGCAACTTCGAACAAATTTAAGTTGAATTCGAAATTCAACTTGCTTTGAACCAGTCCGACATTTGGATCAGGTCAAAGGCAGAAATGGGAGGGGGCACAGAAACCTTCCTGGCATGAGAACCTTTCATGCAAATTCTAAATTTGTGTGAGAGAGGGCTAGGTTATGGCAGGGTAGCATAGGGAGAAGAAGATTTGAAATTCAAACTCATTTTGAATTAGTCCAAATTGGTTTCAACTAAACCAATTTTCTAGATCCAATTAGACTAGGTTAAACCCAACCAAATTAGGCTCAACCCAATCTAATAAAATTCTAATCAAATTAAAAATTAATTAGATCCAAATCCTAATCAAATTAGGGTCAAAACTTCCATAGCAATTAGGTCATCTCATGATCTAATCGGGTCAAACCCAATCGAATCAAATTTAATCAGATTTGATCGAATCCTCATCACTGAATCAAATTGACCTAATTAGCAATCTAATTGCTAATTAATCCTTCAATAAATATAGAGTCCTAATCAGATGGATGTCTGAAAAATAAAGTTCCATCTACATGAAACTCTTGATTGAAGAGTCCTAAATGAGTGGGACTCTTGATTGAAGTATCCCAAACAAATGAAACTCACAATCGTAGAGTCCTAGACTAGTAGGACTCTTGATCAGAGAGGTCCAAATAAGTAGGACTCAGAGTTTCAATCTAGTGGAACCCATAAAGATAGAGTCCCAATCCAATGGGACTCCTAATCATAGAGTTTCGGTCTAGTGGAACTCTTGACCATTGAGACTCTAGATCAGCCATCAGATCTGGTAGAAACTCCTATTATGTGTGACCCCATAGGTTTGAACCCTAAGCCGATAGCATAGAAACTAATTTTTTATACCAAATGATGTGACCATCTAGCAATGGTACCCAACGTCTGGATAGGTCGAATGATCGCAATGCAACATCGACGAACCTGAGACATATGGTTATCATATAATTCATCCCCTTGACCTCAATGCTCAAGAGATGACCTAGGGTTTAACTATCAACCCCAAAAAATCATCTATAGTGTATTTCAAAATTTAATGTTGATCGAATGAACCACCCCAACCGAGATTTTGCTAAATTGAAATACAGTGATATATTTGCTCCAACACTTGGAGGGGTCAATCCTATTTTAACTCATACACTGACTAAATAAGTACTTGACTGCATTCAATAGCCTTTCATCACTGAATTAGAAATTCAAGTAGTCCAGTACCTATGTAGTGAGTTGCTTGCAAGTCACCATGATGATCTCAGATCTAAGAGATACTTATACCCATATACTTCATGAGCAAGTCTTGATAGTATTGAGCTATGCAGTTGGGTCACATTCAGTGAAACATACTCCTACACTTCACCTACATGCCATACTAGTACATCATACTCCTTGGTTAAGAGGACAACTAACGCATATGGCATACAATGATCTACACTCCATACGTTGTCATCCTAGATAATAACGTATCATTTGATTGTGAGTATATTTAAGGACTAAATGACAAATCCTCCTTTGTCAAGTCTAAATAGTCCTAAGGACTTTATCACAAAAGAGTTCATTACAGGAAGATGCACAAAAATGATGAAAAGCTAAAATAATAATTTTATTCATTAAAAATTTAAGTATATTTTTACAATTAGCTCAACCATCTATAACCTAGATGATTGGCTTTAGGATATAATTTTCAACAACTCCTACTTAGACTAAAGCCATTCAGAACAATATTGAATACCCATCTTCCATTTGTGATTGTCGAACTCTTTAATTCCTAGGGCTTTAGTAAAGGGGTTGATCACGTTCTTCTTTCGATCGATCTTTTGAAGATCGACGTCATCTTGCTTCACGATCTCTCGAGTAAGATGGTAGTGATGCAGAATATACTTGGTGCACTAATATACCTTTGGCTTCTTTGCTTGAGCTATGGCTCCAGTACTATCATAGTAAAGTAGAACTGGACCATCTAAGAAGGATGCCACTCCCAGTTCATTGATGAACTTCTGCAGCCATACAACTTTCTTCGCAGCATTGAATGTCGTGACATACTCTACCTCGCACACAGAATCAACGATAGTGTGCTGCTTGGAATTTTTCTAGCAGACCACTCCTTCATTTAGGGTAAACACATAACCTAACATACTCTTACTATCATCATGATCTGACTGAAAATTGAAATCAGTATATCCCACAAGTTTCAAGTCAGTATCTCCATAAATGAGCTATTGGTCCTTAGTATTTCTCAAATATTTCAAGATTATCTTTACAACCTTTCAATGATTCTCACTCAGATCAGATTGGTATCTATTCACTATCCTTAGTGAGTATGCCACATCCGATCTCGTACATATCATGACGTACATTATAGAACCCACTACCAAAGCATATGGTATTCTACTCATATGCTCTCTCTCTTGAGGAGTTGTTGGACAATTCCTCTTCGAAAGAGAAATTCTATTGCCTATTGGGAGATAGTCTTTCTTGGAATTTGCCATGCTGAACCTCTTCAATATGGTATCAATGTACGTGGACTGAGACAACCCAAGTAACCTTTTAGATCTATCTCTATAGATCTTCATTCCTAGAATGTAGGAAGCTTCTCCCAAGTTTTTCATGAAGAATTGCGATAACAGCCAAACCTTTATTCCCTATAGTGCAGGGATGTCATTCTCAATTAAGAGAATATCATCCATATACAAAACAAGAAATACGACTATAGAACTATTAGCCAATTTATACACGCAGGGTTTCTCTCCATTCTTAATGAATCCATACATTCTGATCATCTTATCAAAAAGCATGTTCCAACTTTGCGATGCTTGCTTCAATCCATAGATGGATCTCTGAAGCTTGCACACTTTGGACTCGTCTGTCAACATGAAATCCTCAGGCTATATCGTATACACTTCTTCATCCAGCTTTTCATTTAGAAAAGCTATTTTCATGTCCATTTGCTAGATCTTATTGTCTAGATGTGCTGCTATTGCAAGCATAATCCAAATAGACTTGAGCATTACCACCGAAAAAAATATCTTATCATAGTCAATACCATAATGTTGATGATATCTCTTGACAACTAGACAAGCTTTATAGATCTCTACCTTTCCATTTGCGCTCCTTTTTCTTTTAAAAATCCACTAACACCTAATGGTTTTACCCCTTTAGGTGGATCAACTAGTGTCCATACACTGTTGACTTTCATAAACTTTATTTTGGATTTCATGGCTTTCAGTCGTTTATCAGAGTCAGACTTCTGCATGGCATCCATGTAGGTGATTAGATTCTCATTGTTCTCATTGAGTTCAATAAGATCATCATCCCAGATCAAGAAATCATAATATCTGTCTGGTTGATGTGGTACTCTATAGGATCTTTTTAAAGGTGCCTCTATAATGGGCTCTGGGTTTGATCTTATCAAATCCATCTTTGCAAGTTCACTAGAATATGTCAGTTCTTCCACTTGTCAAACTTCACTAAGTTCAACATTAGAGGCAGCAGTTCCTTCCATAAGAAACTTTTTTTTCCAAAAGACTATCCGATTACCGACGAACATCTTTTGTTCTTCAGCAAGATAAAAGTAATAACCCCTAGTTTTCTTAGGATATCCTATGAACAAGCACTTATCAAACCTTGGTCCAAGTTTTTTTTGGTTGCAAATATTTAACATAAGCCGGACATCCCTAACCCTAAGGTGAGAGAGTGTCGGCCTACGCCTAATCCATATCTTATATGGAGTCTTTTTAACAGACTTGCTCAGAACATTGTTCAAAATAAAATAAACAGTCTTGAGTGCATACCCCCATAACGAAATTGGCAGACTTGCAACTCCCATCATGGACCGAACCATATCCAATAGAATTCCATTCCTCCTCTCAGATATACCATTATATTATGGTATTTCAGGAGGGGTCCATTATGAGAGAATTCCATTCTGTCTTAGATATGTCAAAAACTCATTGAAAAGATATTCACCTCCTCGGTCAGACCGAAGAGTTTTAATACTCTTTTCAAGCTATTTTTCTACCTCATTTTGATATTATTTGAACATTTCAAATGAATCAAATTTACTTTTCATAAGATAGACATATCCATACCTTGATAGGTCATCAATTAATGTAATAAAGTAGTAATATCCATCTCTAGCACATGTGTTTATAGGTCTACATCCATCAGTATGTACTAGATGTAGAAGCTCAGTGGCCTGTTTACCCTTTCCAATAAAAGATGATTTGGTCATCTTACCAAAAAGGCAAGACTCACAAGTATTCAATAATTCACCATCATCAATATCAAGGATATGTTTCTTGACTAACTTGTTAATCCTATTCTTGTTTATATGATCGAGTCTACAGTGCCAAAGATAGGCATCGATGATATTATCTAGTTTTGGATATTTATTTAACGTGTACATTACACTAATAGACTGTGATAAAATATAAATTTCATTTCTTAATTATCATCGTATTACTATAATATCATTCATCTTAATTATCCTCGTATTATTAACAAACAATAACCACCTTCGGCCAAAAGCCTAATAGATATTATGTTTATCATAAAAGATGGACAATAGTGATAGTCACTTAAAATGACATTATTATTTTTGAAAATAAGCTTAATAGTTTTCAATGCTAGGACTGAAACTTTACTTTCATCCTCAACATTAAGAAATCTATCATCATTCTCAAATTTTTTATCAATTTGAAGTCCATGCAACGAATTGCATGTGTGAATTGGACTCATGGTATCTATTACCCAGATATATCATAAATGGAGAAATTACAAGGTGTTATCATATAACAGCCTTGACCAATAACCACTTATTGATTCTTCTTGTTCAGGTCAAGAGGATCTTTCTTCTTTAAATCTGCCTGATTAGGGTCAACATTAGACTCCTCGTAATTAGATCCTAAAAGCTTATCATTATCCAATAATGAATAGAGCGGACTAACATTAGCCATTCTATTTATCTAAAAAAAAAACATGAAACTCTATTAGTACTTGAATTAATTAATCCTAAAGATTTGGACTTTAGTCTAAAGGTTCTTCCACTATTTTATGAATTGATAGCCTTTATCTTTAATTTGAGAAATTATACTAACTCCTTAGTGGATACTAGAATCCACAAAGACTACAAATGGGCTCGAAAAAAGCTCTGGCTAATCCGTATGCATCTACAAGTAGGTTCACAATCAATTATTTTTCCAAATAATTTTTAGTAATTAGGTTTTGCCCTAGAAGCCAATTTAGTAGGCTAAGATCTTCACTGAAAAGATCTGATTAGGTCCGACCATTAATATGATTGAGTTTGGTGCATCAATCCAACGATGATCAGGCTCGAGGAAAGCTCTGGCTAACCAAACCATCGTTAAGAGAATGCGATCTAATCATCATATGATGGATAGTAATTCCAATATCCAAATGAACATCGAGTGTAAAGCACTTTAATGTCCACCTAGAAAATTGGACTCATTATTTTTCACCTTAATGGAAGGCTATGACTAGGTTATCCCCAGAACTTAGTCATTTTAAGGACCTAATAATTTAGAGAATTTAGATAACATGTGATTTAAGGATAGAAAGGACATGGAAGATTTTCTTCCATTGACTTCATTAAGTCAAATCCTCCCACCGACTTCACCAAGTCAATATATTAGGATTAGGATCAATTTAGGTCCATGGGCACCTAATTCAATCTTACTGATTAAAATCAGTTAAACTGATTTCTAATGACATAGGTCAGCTCAAATCATCAAGTGATCCAATCAAATCCTAATCGATCATGTCGATCAGGTAAGTGAGATCAGTGGAAGGGATATGCCATTAACTCATCAAAGATCGAATCAGTGTGAGTAGCTTTCAATTAAAAATTACTGATCAGACTACCAAACTTACCTTAGACACCAACTAAGGTTCAATCTGATCAACTTAGTAATTTCTGAGCCATGAATCAAGTCCATCTTAGTTTAGTTAAAGACATGGACTTGTCCAACTACAACTGTTGAAGTTAAATCTAGAGTGTCCTTGATGTAATCTAATTCAATATTTAGTTAGATTTGATCAGTTACTCTAGATTAATCCATTCTTTAACTAACCTTAGGTCTAACCCAATTAATGGACCTAATTCATCTAATCCTTTAACCCACAGCTTATGTAAATATCTTAGAATCTTTAATTCACAATTCTAGATCCTATGAGACAATACTTAATCTTTTATTAAGTTTTTAGGTTGATGGGTAGGATTCAACATTTTAAAAATATTTTTTAAATTTTAAAAAAATTTAATTTTTTGTTTATCAAATGAGTTGACTCATTTTAGAATTAGATCAGCTCATTTCATAAATAGCAACCTATTGCTGTTTTCATAATAAAAAATAAACCAAAATAAAATTAAAGCATGAATCACATATTGGATCTAACCTAATATATTCATGTTTAATTTTAATTTATTAATTTTATTAATTAAAATAATTTTAATTAATATATAAACATATCATATATATTAGCATTTAATTTTTCTAATTAATATATAAGCATGTCAAGCAACTTCTGCTCTGATACCATTGATGGAAATCATGCAAGGTTAAAGCATGCATTTTTGAAACTTTTTTCGAATTAAATAGCAGTGAAAGCTAAAATTAATCTAATATTAATTAAGATATGCATTGATCTAATCAGTAACCCTAGACATGCTAATATGTTATAAAAAATTTAAATACGATTGATCAGCAAATTATATTCGCTGATCGACTTATGTTCAGAATATAATATCTTTGCACAGGTAGCTGATCTCCATGATCTAAATCCATCAAAAGAAGCCTTGGTGTCATGTTGTAGCCGCACACTCATTCGACCTCTACGATTGATCCACATAGAGCTCTTGGTCTCAACCAGCTCCATCAGAGTGCTAGCTCCTCACCGGGGCCTTCGATGGTTGATCATGATCGATCCAATCAATAGCCTTCTTTCTGATCTCCCAAATGCTCTAGAAAATCAAGAAATGGACTTCAAAGGATGACGAGGTGGTGTAACAAATTAGGTGGTGATCGGGGACTTACAACGCTTAATCTCTCCACCCAAACCCTGAGTCCCAACTCTAGGGTTTTGTACACACCAAAAACCCTGATATCCGGAATCACTCTCATGCCCACTCCTTTTTGTATTTTCTCATGAAATAAATTTTTATGAGTAGAGGGACTCTCCCTCTCCAAATACCCACTCTCAAAACATTTTTCAAATGGGTGACTAAAAGGATAAAAAAATAGAAAGGTAGTGTGAGAGTAATGGTAAGTGCAAGAGAACCTTTCTCTTATTTTTGACTTTTCCACGCACTGGACTTGCACCCCTCTTAATTTTTCTCTCTCTAAGAAACCTTCCCATGCCCCTCTCAGATTTGTCATGCTCATCCATGCACACCTAGAAAAAATATCATTTTAAATGGGCATGCTCTGATGGTGTCTGTGCGTAGAATTGGATAAGAGTGGAAAGTTAGGAGATTTTCACCAACCACTTGAATTCAAAATTCAAGTGTGGTCGTTATCCATATCCAGCACCCACACCAAGGTGTTTGACGCATACAAGGACTCTTCTTCTATGCATCCACACCCAATAATTCAAAAATATTATGCGACAAATACTTGGGAGGCTTGGAGAAGAGATAAATGATAAGGGAGTTGCAACTTCTAACAAATTTAAGTTGAATTCGAAATTCAACTTGCTTTGAACCAATCCAACATTTGGACTAGGTCAAAGACAAAAATGGGAGAGAGCGTAGATACCTTCCTAGCATGAGAAACTTTCATGCAAATTCTAATTTTGCATGAGAGAGGGTGTGGGTTATAGCAGGGTAGCACAGGGAGAAGAAGATTTGAAATTCAAACTCATTTTGAATCAGTCCAAATTGGTTTTAACTAAACCAATTTTCCAAACTCAATTAGACTAGGTTAAACCCAACCAAATTAAACTTAATCTAACCAAATAAAATTTTAATCAAATTAAAAATTAATTAGGTCCAAGTCCTGATCAAATCAGGATCGAATCTTTAATAGCGATTAGGTCATCTCATGACCTAATCGGATCAAACCTAATCGAATCAAATTCAATTAGATTTGATCGAATCCTCATCACTCAATCAAATTATGTTAATTAACAATCTAATTACTAATTAATTCTCTAATAAATATAGAGTTTCAATCAGATGGGTATCTAAAACATAGAGTTTCATCTACATAAAACTCTTGATCGAAGAGTCTCAAATGAGTGGGACTCTTGATTGAAGCATCCCAAATGAATGAAACTCATGATCGCAAAATCTCAGACTAGTGAAACTCTTGATCAGAGAGTTTTAGACAAATAAGACTCAGAGTTTTAGTCCAATGAAGCCCATGAAGGTAGAGTCCCAGTCCGGTGAGACTCCTGGTCATAGAGTCCTAGTCCAGTGGGACTCTTGACCATAGAGTCTCAGATCATTAGGACTCTAGATCAGCCATCAAATTAGGTAGAAAATCCTATTTTGTGTTATCTCATAGATTTGAATCCTAAGTCGATAGCATAGAAATCAATTTTCTATACCAATTGATATGACCATCTAGCAATGATACCCGACGTCCGGATAGGTCGAATAGTCGCAATGCAACATCGACAAACCTGTGATATATAGTTACCGTATAATTCATTGCCTTGACCTCAATGCTTAAGAGATGACCTAGGGTTTAACTGTCAACCCTAAAAAATTATCTACAATTTATTTCAAAATTTAATGTCCATCGAATGGACTACCCCAGCTAAGGTTTTGCTAAATTGAAATACAGTGATACATCTGCTCTAACACTTGGAGGGGTCAATCCCATCTTGACTCAAACACTGACAAAACAAGTACTTGACTGCACCCAGTAGCCTTTCATCATTGAATTAAAAATTTAGGTAGTCCGATATCTAAGTGCAGTGAGTTGCTTGTAAATCGCCATGGTGATCTTAGGTCTAAGGGACACTTATACCCATATCCTTCGCAAGCAACTTTTGACAGTAGAGAGCTATGCAGTTAGGTCACGTTCAGTAAAATATACTCCTACACTTCACCTGCATGCCATACTAGTACATCATACTCCTTGGTTTAGAGGATAACCAATGCATATGGCACACAACGACCTACACTTGATACGTTGTCGTCATAGGTAACAATGTATCATTTGGTCGCGAATATGTTTAAGGACTAAATGATAAATCCTTCTTTCTCGAGTCTAAATAGTCCTAAGAACTTCATCATAAAAGAGTTCATTACAGGAAGATGCACAAAAGTGATGAAAATGCTAAAATAATAATTTTATTCATTGAAAATTTAAGTACATTTTTACAATTAGCTCAACCATCTACAACCTAGATGATTGGCTTTATGATACAATTTCTAACACCTAGGGCAACAACACTAGAGAGAAAAGAGAAGAGAGATTGAGGGAGAAAAGATCTGTATTGATTGCTTCTAATGAAAATCCTAATACAACCTATGTATTTATACATAACCATTAGGTTCGACCAAAAACTTTTCTGGCTAACCTAATACATGAAAGCACTCACCAAGCCCATTTACACCCATGTCTTCTATGCTCTCATCCCCTGGATTTAAACCCGACCCATACATAAGTTAGCCCCTTAAGACCTCTCAAACCAAGCCTTAAGATCTTTAGGGTAAGTTCCTATCCTAGCCCCAAACAAACTCTCGCGTAACTCTGCCCGCGCATTGAGCCGGCTCAGTCTCAGCACCGAGCCAGCTAACCTAAGACTAGGTCAGCTTAGTTTCAGACTGAGTTAACCTAGTTGCATGCCGTGCCTACGATCCCAAACATGCACCTCTCTATTTGATCTATCCATCAAGACTTAGCTGACTTAGTTTTAGACTGAGCTGACTAACCTCCAAAAAAGCTCTTTCTCTGTAGTTTTCATTTCTTGGCTTTGGTTTCTTGCTTCACCTTGTATCCTAGGTCTCTAAAGTACCAACCAAGTCCCTCAAGATCCTCAACACTTGGACCTTAAACCCATGGAGGGCTAAACACCGCCTCCATCCTAAGATAACAGTCCTAGCCCTAGGACCACACCTATCCTCATCTCCTGGAGTCAACATCCCGACTCCTCCCGTGGCCTCCCAAGACTTGGGAGCACCACCAATCCTTATAATATTGGGGCACCAACTTTTGTGCGCCTCTACTCTTTCCGTGGGCATGGGATATCAGAGATTGGCGCACAAAACCTTCCCTTTTCCACCAATAATATTAGATCAATATCTGATTTAATTGGTACCATCTTATGGATAGAGTTTATAATTTGTCAAACTCTATCAAATAGATTTTTTGGTCAAAACAACTTACTTGTTTTGATGTAGTCAAAACAAACTTCCAAACCAAGGGGATATGGGCATGCGTGGGCTTCTCTTGGGCATGAGATATCTCATGCAAATCCAAGAGAGGATGGGCATGGGGTATGGAGAGATGGTACAAGGAGGAGGAAGAGAGTCCCAACCAAACTGGGCTCTCAAATTTTCTTTGATCAAACCAAGATTTTAAATCAAATTAAATTAGGATTGATGCAACTAAATTAAGGATGATCCTAGTCTAACTAGAAGCCCATTTAAATTAGATTAAATTATATTTAATTTTAATTTAAATTTTAATCAAATTAAAAATTAAGTGCATATAAGTCCTAATTGAATAGAAAATTTATCTTCCTTGCAATTGACTTATCCCATAAATCAATTAGACTTGACCTAATTAAGTCCAAACTAAATCAAATTGAATCTTATTCAATTAGACTCGATCTCAATCCTAATGCTCAATCAAATTGAGTCAATTAGCAATCTAATTATTAATTAATCTTCTTGCAATACTTGCACTAGATCAAACATCAATTGTATTGATAGTTTGATCCTAGAATGATTCATAATCCTTGATCAACCATTCGATTAGATTGAAATCTTTTATGTATGTGATCCCATAGGTTCGAACCTAAGCTGATAGTATAGAAATAAATTTCTATACCAATTAAAGTGACCATCTAGCAAATGGTACCCAACATCTGGATAGATTGAATGTATGTAAAGCAACATTCTAGAACCTATGTGAATATGGTTACCGTATAATTTATCCCTTTAACCTTTATGTTTCGAATGACTTAGGATTAAACTATCAACCCTAAAATAGTATATCCAAAATATGTTTCAAAGCAATCAGTCCTATGACACCTCACAAGGACTATCCTAGCCAAAGTTTTGCTAAATTGAAAATATAATTATACACAGCTTCTGATATCAGAAGTGGTCAATCCCATCTTGACTCATACATTGACTTCACAAGTACTTGATAGTGCTCAAAAACCTTTCACACTAAATTAAAAATTCAGATAGTCTAGCACCAAAGCACGATGGATTACTTGTAAGTCATCGTGGTGATCTCAAGTCCGAGGAATACTTATACCCATATTCCATGAGAATAATTTTTGATAGAAGAATGCTATGGAGTTGGTCACGTTCAGGATGACATACCCCTATATCTCATCGGTATAACATACCAGTGTCAACACATTTTTTGGTTAAAAGAACAACTAATATATATGGCATACAATGATCTATACTCGATAAACATTGTCGTCCTAGTTAACAATGTATTATTTGGTCATGATGAAGAAAACGGTGCAGGATTTGCTATGCTACTTTCAAAAAATATTTCAAAAATAGCAATGATGTAGCAAAAAATAATTAATCTAATTAATTATCTACTGATCATATCAGATTATTTAACCCTACACATTAGGATCTAAACATAATATGCATCCATACATCAATAGATCTGAAAATAAAACTATGTAATAAACTATTTATTACATCTACGTGTTTAGAACATAATAATACCTTTTTGCGGATAATCGATCACCATAATCTAAATCTAATGGATAATGCTCTAGTATCACATCACAGCCGCACATATGTTCGGCCTCTACGGTTGGTCCACACAGAGCTTCTGATCCCGATCAGCCCTACTGGAGTGCTAGCTCCTCGCCGAAGCCTTCAATGGCTGATCATGATCGATCCTATTGATTGTATACTTTCTAATTTTTTAAAAATTCTAAAAAATCAGAACATAAATATTGAAGGATGATGAAGATGTGTTTCAAATTTGGTGGTGATCCGATGCTCACAGCACTCGATCTCTCTACCCGAACCCAGATTTCCAAATCTAGGATTTCACTCAGCCCAAAAACCCTGACACACTAAAAATCCTATCATGCCCTCTCTGTGTGGAGTTTTTCCATAAAATAAGTTTTTTATGAAAAGATAACTTTTAGATCTATAATCTCTATTTAGATTATATCTAAAAATAAGATATTATTAGAAGTAAAAATCACAAGAGAAGAGAGGCATGAGGAAAAAGTAAAGTGCTATAGGATCCTATTCACCTTCACTCCAAGATTTTTTTCGCCAAGACCTAATGCCCAAATACTCTAAAATTTTACCACATAATGTTAATCCCTCCTCTTGCATGAACAAAAATTCTCATAATTTATGGATGTGAATACCATGGAAAAACTGCATGGAAAATGATAAGGGTTGAGTGGTTTTAACCACTCACTTGATTTCAAAAATCAAATGAGCCTCTTATCCTTATCTAACGCCCCCTCCCTTATGTTTAACATGTAGAAGGACTCTCTTTCTACATGTGCACATTTTATTTCTCTAAAATATTTGATAAACAAAAGGGAGGGCATGGGAAGCAGAGTGGAAAAGTAAAAAATGGTGGGTGCATGGGAGAATTTGAATTCAAACTTCATTTGACTTGGTCCTAATTGGTTTCAACCAAACCAATTAATTTAGATCCAATTAAATTAGATTAAATCCAACCAAATTAGGCTTAGTCTAATCCAATAAAATTTTAATCAAATTAGAAATTAATTAGATCTAGGTTCTGATCAAATCAGGGTCAAAACTCCTATAGCGATTAGGTCATCTCATGACCTAATCAGGTCAAATCCAATCGAATCAAATTCAATCAGACTTGATCAAATCCTCATTGCTCAATCAAACTAAGTTAATCAATAATCAAATTGCTAATTAATCCTCCAAAAATATTTGAGTCCAAATCAAATGGGTTACTGGGTAACAGAGTCTTATCAACATAAAACTCTTGAAGAATCTTAAATTAGTGGGACTCTTGAACTCAGCATCCCAAATGAATCAAACTCATGATCATAGAGTCTCAAACTAGTGGAACTCTTAATCAAAGAGTCTCAGATGAGTAGGACTCAGAGTCTCAGTCCAGTAGGACTCTTGGTCACAGAGTTTCAGTTCAGTGGGACTCTTGACCATAGTGTCCTAGATTATCATGACTCATGATCAGAGAATCCCAGACAAGTAGGACTTAGAGTCCCAATCCAATAGAACTCTTGGTCATAGAGTCTCAGTCCAGTGGGACTCTTGACCATAGAGTCCCAGACTAATGAAACTCTTGATCAGCCATCAGATCAGGTAGGAATTTCTAATGTGTGTGACCCCGTAGGTCCGAACCTAAGCCAGTAGCATAAAAACTAATTTCTATACTAATCAAAGTGACCATCTAGCAATGGTACCTGATGTCTGGATAGGTTGAATAATCACAATCGTAATATTCAGAATCTACGTGAATATGGTTACCATATAATTCATCCTTATGATCTCTATGTAATAGATGACTCAGAGTTAGACTGTCAACCCAAGAAAATATATCCATGTCATGTCTCAAAGCAACTAGTCTCATGACTCCTCACTAAGACTACCCTGGCCAAGGTTTTGCTAAATTGAAACATAATTGAATATGGCTCCTGAAATCAGGAGTGGTCAATCCCATCTTGATACACGCACTAACTCCACAAGTACTTGACTATGCCCAAAAATCTTCCATCACTAAATTAAAAATTCAGATAGTCCAACACCAAAATATAGTGAGTTGCTTGAAAGTCACTATGGTGATCTCAGGTCAAAGGAACATTTATACCCATATTCCATCGAAGCTAATCTTAATAGGAGAAAAGCCCCAGAGTTGGTCACGTTTAGTGCAGATGTACCCATACACTCACTTGCATGCCATATTAGTGTCTCAACACTCCTTGGTTATGAAAACAACCAACCTATATGGCACACAATGATCTATAATTGAAAAATATTGTCATCCTAAGTAACAACGTATCATTTGGTAGTGAACTATATAAGGACTAAATGATAAATTCTCCTTTGTCGAATCTAGATAGTCCTAAGGACTTCATCACAATACAGGAGTTTATTAGAAGATAATAGAATTTGTAATGAAAAATGCCAATATAACTTTTATTAATTTATAATTCATATACAAGTACAAATATATGGCCCAACCATCAACAGATTGATGATTGGCTTTGGGACATATTCTCAATAATCTCCCACTTGGACTAAAATCAATCGGTGCAGTATCTAATACCTATCTTCGACTTAAAGTCATCGAACTCCTTCACCATAATAGCATTAGTAAATAGGTCGGCCAGGTTCTCCTTTCCGTCGATCTTTTGAAGGTCGACGTCACCTTGATCCATAATCTCTCGAACAAGATGGTAACGATGCAGAATATGCTTCATCCATTGATTTGCATTTGGTTCCTTCGCCTGAGCAATGGCTCCAGAGTTATCGCAATAGAGCAGAACTGGACCATCAAGGGAGGATGCTATTTTGAGCTCGGTGATTAATTTTCTTAGCCACATCGCTTCTTTGGCAGCATCTGATGCAACGACATACTTCACCTTGCAAACTGAATCGATCATAGTGTGTTGCTTGAAACTCTTCCAACAGATGGCTCCACCATTAAGGGTAAATATATATTTCGACATACTCTTACTATCATCATGATCAGACAGAAAACTGAAGTCTATGAATCCCATAAGTTTTAAGTCTGATTCACCATATACAAGCCACTGGTTCTTAGTATTTCTTAAATACTTCAGGATGGTTTTAACAACCTTCCAATGATTCTTTTTTAGATTAGATTGGTATCTACTCACTACACCTAGTGAGTATGCCACATCTGATCGCGTACATGTCATGGCATACATTATAAAACCCACTGTAGAAGCATATGGTATTCTATTCATATGCTCTTGTCTAGAGGTATTGCTGGACAATCCCTCTTTGAAAGAAAAATTTCATGGCCTTTTGGTAGATAACCTTTCTTGAAATTTTTCATGCTGAACCGTTTTAGCACAGTGTCAATGTACGTGGATTGGGACAATCCAAGCAACCTTTTAGATCTATTTCTATAGATCTTCATCCCTAGGATGTAGGAAGCTTCACCTAGATCTTTCATAGAGAACTATGATGATAGCCAGATCTTTATTCCTTGTAATGTAGGGACATCATTTCCGATTAAGAGAATGTCATCCACATACAATACTAAGAATACTATTGCTAGACCATTAGCCCATTTATATATGTAGGGCTCCTCTTCATTCTTAACAAAGACACACATTTTAATTATTCTATCAAATCGTATGTTCCAGCCTCGAGATGTCTGCTTTAGTCCATAAATGGACCTTTGAAGCTTACACACCTTAGACTCATCTATGAACGTGAAACCTTCAGGTTGTATCATATACACCTCTTCATCCAGCTCTCCATTTAGAAAAGCTGTTTTCACATCCTTCTGCTAGATTTCATAGTCCAAATGGGCAGCTATAGCAAGCATTATCCGAATGAATTTGAGCATTGCCATAGGAGAGAACGTCTCATCATAGTCAATACCATAACATTGATGATACCCTTTGGCAACTAGACTGGCTTTATAGGTCTCCACCTTTCCATCTGCGCCTCTTTTTCTCATGAAGACCCACTTACACCCTATGGATTTTACCCCTTCAGGCGGGTCAATCAATGTCCATACATCGTTGATCTTCATGGATTCCATCTCGGATTTCATGGCCTCAAGCCATTTTTCAGAGTTGGATCTCTGCATTGCATCCATATAGGTGATTGTGTCCTGATCGTTCTCATTGAGTTTGATAGGATCCTCATCCCGGATCAAAAAATCATAATATCTATCTGGTTGACGTGATACTCTACCAGATTGCCATAAGGATGCTTCTACAATGGGTTTTGGGTCTCATCTAATCAGATCCAGCTCAGGTTCAATAACTTGTATCCATTCTTTCACCTATCGTACTTCATCAAGTTTGATCTTGGAGGCATTAGTTCCTTCACCAAGGAACTCCTTTTCTGAAAAGAATGCCTTAAGGCTGATAAATACTTTTTGCTCATCAGTAAGGTAGAAGTAATATCCTTTGGTTTCTTTTGGGTAACCTATAAAACTACACTTATCAGACTTAGGTTCAAGCTTATTAGTCATCAAACGTTTGACGTAGGTTGGACACTCCCAAATCCTAAGGTGTGAAAGCATTGGCTTCCGCCCTGTCCATATTTCATATGGTGTTTTATTAATAGATTTACTCAAAATCCTATTTAGAATGTAACAAGCTAACTCGAGCGCATATTCTCATAGGGAGATCGGCAAATCAGCAAACCCCATCATGGATCGAACCATGTCCAAAAGGATCCGATTTTTCTTTTAAGACACACCATTATGTTATGGTCTTCTAGGAGGTGTCCATTGGAGAGAATCCCATTCTCTCCAAGATATGTAAGAACTCATTAGAAAGATACTCACCCCCTCGGTTAGATCGAAGAGTTTTAATACTCTTTTTAGTTTGCTTTTTTACCTCATTTTAAAATAGTTTGAACATTTCAAACGACTCCGACTTATGCTTCGTTAAATAGACATATCCATACCTCGATAGATCATCTGTGAAGGTTATGAAGTAGAAATATCCACCTCTGATACTTGAGCTCATAGGTCCACATATATCCGAATGTACTAAACTCAAGAGTTCAGTGGCTCATTCACCTTTTCTAGTAAAAGGTGACTTGATCATCTTACCAAGAAGATAGGACTCACAAGTCGGAAGTGACTCACAATCACTAACCTCAAGAATTTCTTCTTGAGCTAACCTGTTAATTCTATTCTTGCTAATATGACCTAGCCTATAGTGCCAAAGATAGACATCAGACACATCACTAATTCTAGGGCGTTTACTGAAGGATTGAACCACGTTAACAGGCATAGAAAGTAAACAAATTTCATTATTCAATTATCCAATCAAAATTATAACACCATTCAAAATGACATTATAAATTTTTTTTATTGATATTTCAAAACCATTCATGGCCAAAAGGCCTACAGAAATGACATTCAATAAGAAAGTTGGACAATAATGACATTCATTAAGAATAACTTTATTTGAATTGATTATAAGGTTCATAATTCCTAAAGCTAGAATTGGAACTTGTCTTCCATCTCCAACATTCAGAAACCTCTCGCCTTGATTAAATCTCCTACTGACCTGCAAGTCCTGCATAGAATTATAAATATGATATGGGCTTCCAGTATCTATTACCCAGGCAGTAGAATCAAATAAAGAAAAATTGCAAGATGTTATCATATAATTATCTTGCCCAGCAACCACTTGCTTCTTCCTTGGCCTGTTCGGATCCAGGAAGGCAATGTACAGAGGACAGTTTCTCTTTTAGTATCCTTGCTTCTTGTAGAAGTACTCTACCTGGCTCTAGTTGGGCTTGCACTTCTTGGTCTGACCTGTGCAGTCGTCCCAGCATGCGGCCGCACCTTTTTGTTTTTCTTCTTCTTGTTCTTCTTTCCTTTCTTAAAGGAAAGATGACCAGAAGAAGACCCTCCCACTATATTCACCATCTCCTTATGGAGTTGGTGATCCTTCTCAAAGTTTTGCAGCAACCCTAACAAGCCATGGTAGTTCACTGCAGGCTTTGTCATTCTAAAATGAGTTAGGAAGGGAAGGAAGGACTTGGGAAAGAATTAAGGATCACATCCTTACCGAGCTGCTCGTGTAGGGGAAAGCCCAACTTGCTAAGGTGCTCAATCATCTCGATCATGTACAATACATGATTGGTGACCGAGGCCCTGTCCCTCATCCAAGTATTGAAAATGGCATAACTTATTTTGTGCCTTTCAACGTCGTCCGACATGCTAAAAGAGTTGTTCAATATTTGAAGCATCTCTTGTTGCTGGGGGTTTTCAAACCTATGGCTGAACTCATCATTCATTGTCGCCAGCATTATACATCGAATGGTGGTGTAGTCATTAAGCCACTTCAGATAAGTATCTCGGACCGCACTCCTAGCATTCGAGGCTGGCTCCTCAAGTGCTCGATCTATTACTACATAAAGGATCTGCTCATGCTCCAGAATAATTTTCAACTTATGATACCAGCTATCATAGTTGGGTCCCATTAATTTGTCATGATCTAACAATGACCAGAGCGATAGGTTAGTGGCCATGTCTACACAAAAAGAAAAATCAAACCTAATTAGTATATGAATTATTAATCTTAAAGACTTAGACTTCAGTCTAAAGGTCCTCCTACTATTTTATACGAATTGGTAGCCTCTACCTTCAATTCGAGGAATTACTCTAATTTCTTAATGGGTACTAGAATCCACATAGACTACACATGAGCCCAACTTTGGTTGGTCAACCCATGTGCACCTATGGATAGATTCAAAATCAATTGTTTCTTTAAACAACTTTTAGTAACATTAATTTTGCCCCATAGACCTAATCAGTAGACTTTGGCCTCCACTAAAAAAGGTTCGGTTAGGTCCAACTATTAACATGATCATATTTGGTCTTATCTAACTAATAAATGATCAAGCCCGACCTTGGTCGGCCAACCTAACCACCATCAGAAAGACTTAACCAAATTATCATTTTATGAATGATAATTTTATTAGTCAATAATCACCAGACCTTTGGGCCTCCAATGATCATTATACTAATAAACTCATTATCACTCAACTTAATGAAGGCTATGATTTAGTTATCTATATAACTATTTTATTTTTAAGAACCTAATAATTTTAGAGGATTTAGTTAGCCAATTTAAGAAAATTCAGCGAGCCAATTTCGATCCTCCCACTAACTTCATCAAGTCAGAAAAGAATCTAATCTAAGCTGGCATTATGAGCACTTAAATTAGTCAGACTGATTTACCTAATAGACATGGATGAGCCTAAATTATAAAGTGATCTAATCAAAATCTAACTCACCATGATGGCCAGGTAATTGAGATCCGTAGAAGGGATATGCCATTAACTCATCAAAGATCGAATCAGTACAAGTAGCTTCCAATTAAAAACCACTGATCAAACTACCAAACTTACCTTAGACACCATCCGATTCATTAGTTTTAATTTGACCAATCTAGTAATTTTAGATTCGATCATGTAGCCTTGAATCAAGTCCATTTGGTCCTTATTAAAGGCATGGACTTGACCAACTACAACTATTGTAATTGAGTCTATAGAGTCCTTGACCTAATCTAAATTAACATTTAATTAGATTTGATCAATTACTCTAAATTAGTCCATCTTTTAACTTACCTTAGGTCTAACCCAATTTATGGACCTAATTCAGCTAACCCAATAACCCATAAGTTTATGATTAATGACTTAGAGTCTTAATTCATAATTCTAGACACTAAATCGTTATACTTAATTTTTAATTAAGTTTATGGGCTGAGGGTTAGGGTTCGACATTTTAAAAATATTTATAATTTTGAAAGGTTCTTTACAACTTAACATTATTTACCAATTGAGTTGACTCATTTCAAAATTAAATCATCTTAATTCACAAACAACACTAGTTGTAGGGTTCAATCTGAAACTATGTACATTACATAATCATGAAATCATGAATCAAACTTTATCTAATTATGCATTCATGATCATAAATCAGATTAAAGCTTGATATAATTAAATCATAAAAATATTAGATCAAATTTAGTAATTTCATGATTAACGATATAGATCAGCAACGTACCAGGATAACCTTTTCACTATAGAAGATAAATCCTACAGCAGGACAACCTATAGTCCATGCGATCTATATTTTAATTTTTTAAATCTAATTACTCTAATTATTAAATTAATATTTAGATTAAATCTAAATTATTAATTTAAATATGTAAGCATATCATGTTTAAAGAGTCTTGCTCTGATACTAATTGAAGAAAATAGTGCACGGTTTGCTATGCTACTTTCAAAAAATATTTCAAAAATAGCAATGATGTAATAAAAAATAATTAATCTAATTAATTATCTACTGATCATATCAAATTATTTAATCCTACACATTAGGATCTAAACATAATATGCATGCATATATCAATAGATCTGAAAATAAAACTATGTAATAAACTATTTACTACATCTACGTGTTCAGAACATAATATCTTTTCATGGATAGTTGATCACCATAATTTAAGTCTACCAGATAATGCTTTGGTATCACATCACAGCCGCATACATGTTCGGCCTCTATGGTTGGTCCACATGAAGCTCTTGGTCTCGATAAAAGCCTCATTGGAGTGCTAGCTCCTTATCGGAACCTTCGATGGCTAATCATAATTGATCATATATTTTCTAATTTTTTAAATATTTTTAAAAATTAAAATATAAATATTGGAGGATGATGAAGATGTGTTTCAAATTTGGTGGTGATCCGATGCTCACAGCACTCGATCTCTCCATCCGAACCTAGATTCCCAAATCTAGGATTTCACTCGGCCCAAAAATCCTAACACACTAAAAATCCTATCACGCCCTCTCTGTGTGGAGTTTTTTTAATGAAATAAGTTTTCATGTAAAGATAACTTTTAGATATATAATCTCTATTTAGATCATATCTAAAAATAGAATATCCTTAGAGGTGAAAATCATAAGAGAAGAGAGGCATGAGGAAAAAGTAAAGTGTTGTAGGATCCTATTCACTTTCACTTCAAGATTTTTTTCACCTATAACTGATGCCCAAATACTCTAAAATTTTTACCACATAATGCTGACCCCTCCTCTTATATGCAAAAAAATTCTCATAGTTTATGGATGTGAATATCATGGGAAAACTACATGGAAAATGAAAAGGATTGAGTGGTTGAGAGGTTTTAATTACTCACTTGATTTCAAAAATCAAATAAGCCTCTTATCCTTATCCAATGCCCCCTCCCTTATGTTTAACACGCAGAAGGACTCTCCTTCTACATGTGCACATTTTTATTTATACAAAAATATTCAACAAACAATAGGTAGGGCGTGGGAAGCAGAGTGGAAAAGTCAAAAATGGTGGACGTATGGGAGAATTTGAATTCAAACTTCATTTGACTTGGTCCTAATTGGTTTTAACCAAACTAATTAATTTAGATCTAATTAAATCAGATTAAATCCAACCAAATTAAGCTTAGTCTAATCTAATAAAATTTTAATCAAATTAAAAATTAATTAGATCTAGGTGCTGATCAAATCAGGGTCAAAACTCCTATAGTGATTAGGTCATCTCATGACCTGATCGAGTCAAATTCAATCGGACTTAATCGAATCCTCATCACTCAGTCAAATTAAGCTAATCAACAATCAAATTGCTAATTAATCCTTCAAAAATATCTGAGTTCAAATCGAATGGGTTACTGGGTAACAGAGTTCTATCAACATGAAACTCTTGAAGAGTCCTAAATCAGTGGGACTTGAATCCAATGTCCCAAACAAATCAAACTTATGATTATAGAGTTTCAGACTAGTGAAACTCTTAATCAGATAGTCTCAAATGAGTAGAACTCAGAGTTTCAATCCAGTAGGACTCTTAGTCATAGAGTTTCAGTCTAGTGGGACTCTTAACCACAGTGTCCTAGATTATCAGGACTCATGATTAGAGAGTCTCAAACAAGTAGGACTCAGAGTTTCAATCCAATAAAACTCTTGGTCATAGAGTCTCAGTCCAGTAGGACTCTTGGTCATAGAGTTCTAGTCCAGTGTGACTCTTGACCATAGAGTTTCAGACCAATGGGACTCTTGATCAGCCATTAGATCAGGTAGAAACTCCTAATGTCTGTGATCCCGTAGATCCAAACCTAAGTCGGTAGCACAGAAATCAATTTCTATACTAATCGAAGTGACCATCTAGCAATGGTATCCGACATTCGGATAGATCGAATAATTGCAATCGCAATATTCAGAACCTACGTGAATATGGTTACCGTATAATTCATTCCTATGACCTCTATGTAATAGATGACTCAGGGTTAGACTGTCAATCCTAGAAAATACATCCATATCATATCTTAAAGCAATTAATCCCATGACTCCTCACTAAGACTATCTTGGCCAAGGTTTTGCTAAATTAAAACATAATTGAACACAGCTCCTAAAATTAAGAGTGATCAATCCCATCTTGATACACGCACCGACTCTACAAGTACTTGACTGTGCCTAAAAATCTTTCATTACTGAATTAAAAATTTAGATAGTTTGGCATCAAAATACAGTGAGTTGCTTGGAAGTCACCGTGATGATCTCAGATTGAAGGGATATTTATACCCATATTCCATCAAAGCTAATCTTGACAGGAGAAAAGCTCCAGAGTTGGTTACGTTCAGTGCAGATGTATCCATACATCTTACTTGCATGCCATATCAGTGTCTCAATACTTCTTGATTATGAGGACAACCAACCTATATGGCACACAACGATCAATACTTGATAAACGTTGTCGTCCTAAGTAACAACGTATCATTTGGTCGTTAACTATTTAAGGACTAAATGATAAATTCTTCTTTATCGAATCTAGATAGTCTTAAGAACTTCATCACAACACAAAAGTTCATTAGAAAATAACAGAATTTATGATAAAAAATGCTAAAATAACTTTTATTAATTTATAATTCATATACAATTATAAATATATGACCCAACCGTCAACAGACTGATGATTGACTTTGGGATACATTCCAAAGACGTGAATATATTTAAAGACTAAATGATAAATCCTCTCTTTATCAATTCTAAATAGTCCTAAGGACTTCATCACAACTCAGGAGTTCAAAAAAAGATGTACACTTATGATAAAAATGCTAAAATAAACTTTTTATTAATGATAAATTATATACAATTATAAAGTTAGCTCAACTATCAATAGACTAATGATTGACTTTGGAACACATTTTTCAACAACTCTCACTTATCTTAAAGCCATTCGGTATAATATCTTATACCCATCTTCAATTTATGATTATCGAACTTCTTACCGCAAGGGCTTTAGTAAATGGGTTGGTCAGGTTCTTCTTTCCATCAATCTTCTGAAGGTCAACATCATGTCAATCCATGATCTCTCAAACAAGATAGTAGTGGCATAAAATATGCTTTGTTTGCTGATGTGCTTTCGATTTCTTCACTTGAGTAATGGCTCTAGTGCTGTCGTAGTAGAGCAGGACTAGACCATTAAGGGTGGGTGCCACTTCGAGCTCGATGATGAATTTTTTCAACCATAGCTTCCTTCACAGCATCGGATGTTATAATGTACTTTGCCTCGCAAACTGAGTCGACCATAGTATGCTACTTAAAATTTTTTCAATAGACAGCTCCATCATTAAGGAAAAATTCATAACCTAACATACTTTTGCTATCATCATTGTTAGATTGAAAACTGGAGTCTGTAAATTCCACAAGTTTCAAATCTAACTCACCATAAACTAACCACTAGTCCTTAGTATTTCTCAAATACTTAAGGATGATTTTTATAATCTTTTAGTAGTTCTCCCTGAGATCAGATTAGTATCCACTCACTACTCCTAGTGAGTATGCCACATATGATCTTGTACATGTAATGATGTACATGATAGATCCCACTATCGAAGCTTATGGGATTCTACTTATATGCTCTTTCTTCAAGAGTTATTGGATAATCTTTCTTAGAGAGAGAAATTTCATGGCCTATCGATAGATAGCCTTTCTTGAAATTCTCCATGCTGAACTGCTTTAGCATAGTATCTATGTATATGGACTAGGACAACCTAAGTATCTTCATAGATCTATCCCTATAGATCTCATCCCTAGGATGTAGGATGCTTCTTCCAAGTCCTTCATAAAGAATTGAGATGATAACTAAATCTTTATTCTTTGTAATACAGGGATGTCATTCTCGATTAAGAGAATGTCATCTACATACAATATAAGAAATACCACTACTGAACCATTTGTCCCCTTGTATATGTAGGGCTCTTCTGCGTTCTTAATGAAGCCATACATTTTGATCATCTTATTAAAATACATGTTTCAGCTCCAAGATGCCTATTTCAATCCATAAATGAATCTCTAAAGCTTGCATACCTTGGACTCATCTGTGCATGTGAACCCTTCAGGCTGTATCATATACATCTCTTCTTCTAGCTTTCTATTTAGAAAAGTTATCTTCACATCTATCTGTCAGATCTCATAGTCCAGATGGATAGTTATTGCAAGCATAATCTAAATATATTTGAGCATTGCCACATGAGAAAATATCTCATCATAGTCTATATCATAATGTTAATGATATCTCTTGGCAATCAAATGGAATTTATAGGTTTCCACCTTTTCGTCTGCACCCCTCTTTATTTTGAAGACCTACTTGCATCCAATGGGTTTAACCTCTTCAGGTGGGTCAATTAATGTCCATACATCGTTGACCTTCATGGATTCCATTTCAGATTTCATGGCTTCAAGCCATTTCTTAGAATTGGATCTCTGCATTGCATCCATGTAGGTGATCGGATCCTCATTATTCTCATCGAGTTCGATAGGATCATCATTCTAAACCAAGAAATTATAGATCTATCTGGCTGATGCAGTACTCTACTGAATCATCTTAAGGGTGCAGGTACATTAAATTTTGGATTTGATCTAATCAAATTAGGTTCAGGTTCAGCTAATTATGTTAGTTTCTCTATCTATGGAACTTTCTCAAGTTTGACCTTAGAGGTAACAGTTCTTTCATTAAGAAATTTCTTTTCTAAAAAGATTGTCTTAAGATTGATGAATACCTTTTGTTCATCAGTAAGGTAGAAATAATATCCTTTTATTTCATTCAAGTACCCCATGAAAGTGCACTTGTTAGATCTAGATCCAAGCTTATTTATCACTAAATGTTTAACGTAAGCTGAGCACCCTTAAACCCTAAGGTGTGAGAGTACTGGCTTATACCCTGTCCATATCTCATATAAAGTTTTAGCTACAAATTTACTTGAAATCCTATTAAGAACGTAACAAGCGAATTTAAGTATATATCCCCAAAAGAAGATTGATTGACTGGCAAAATCCATCATGGATCGGATCATGTTTAATAGAATCTAATTTCTTCTTTCAGACACACCATTATGCTATGGTGTCTTTTGGAGGAGTTAATTAGGAGAGAATTCCATTTTTTTCTAGATATATGAGAAATTTATTGGAAAGGTATTCACCCTCTCACTCAGATCGAAGAGTAATTTTAATACTCTTTTTAGTTTATTTTTCTACCTCATTACGAAATTGTTTGAACATTTTAAATAAATTCGACTTGTGTTTCATTAAGTAGACATACTAATACTTAGATAGGTCATCTATAAAAGTAATGAAGTAGAAATATCCATCTCTAGCATTTATGCTCATAGGTCCAGATATATCAGTATGTACTAGACCTAGAAGCTCATTGGCTCTCTTATCTTTTTCAGTAAAAGATGACTTGGTCATTTTTACAAGAAGACAAGACTTATAAGTTGGAAGTTATTCACAATCACTGACTTTGAAAATTTTTTCTTGAGTCAACCTATTTATTTTATTCTTATTAATGTGACCTAACATACAGTGCCAAAGATAGATATCAGATACATTATTTATTATAGGATATTTGCCAATAGAGTATACCATATTAATAGGTTATGATAAAAAATAAATTTCATTATTTAATTATCCAGTAAAAATAGTAACATCATTCAAAATGATATTACAAAAATCTCTTTTTTATTAAAATTTCATAATTACATTCAGCCAAAAGGCCTATAGAAATGATGTTCAATAAAAAGCAAAGACAAAAGTGACAATCATTAAGAATAATAGTATGAGACTCGAATATAAGCTTTATGATTCCAAATGCTAGAACTGAAACTGATCTTCCATCTCCAATGTTCAAGAATTTCTCATCTTTTTCAAATCTTCTACTGACCTGTAAATCCTACAATGAATTATAAATATGATAAGAACTTTCGGTATCTAATATCCAGTTAGTAGTATCACATATTGAGAAATTACAAGAAGTTATCATATAAATACCTTATCTAGCAATAGATTGCTTCTTCTCGACCTGTTCGGATCTAGGGAGGTAATGTACTGAGGATAGTTTCTCTTCTAGTACTTCTACTTCTTACAATAGAAGCACTTTGCTTGACTCTTATCAGGCTCAGGCTTTTTAGTCTGACCTTGCATTGATGTCCCAGCATGTTTCTACACCTTTTTGTTCTTCTTCTTCTTATTTTTCTTTTCTTTCTTAAAGGATCAACGACTAGAAGAAGACCCACTACATTCACCAACTTCTTGTGGAGCTGGTGATCCTTGTCAAAGTTGTAAAGCAACCCCATCAAACCATGGTAGTTGACTTCAGGCTTTGTCATTCTAAAATGAGTAAGGAAGGAAATGAAATACTTAGGCAAGGAGTTTAGTATAGCATCTTTTCCAAGCTACTCATGCAAAAAAAAGTCGAGTTTGCTCAAACACTCCATCATCTCGATTATATACAATACATGATCAGTGATTGATGCACCATCCCTCATCTGGGTGTTGAAGATGGCATAACTAGTCTTGTGCCTCTCAACATCATCGAAAGTGCCAAAAAACTCATTCAACATTTGAAGCATGTGTTCTAGCTGAGCAGACTCAAACCTGTGACTAAACTCATCACTCATAGTCGCTAGCATGATTCAATGAACCATGGTTCGATCATTGAGCCACTTTTGATAAGTATCTCGAACCATTCCACGTACATTCAAAGCTAGCTTCTCAAGTATTGGATCTGTCAAAATGTATAGAATCCACTCATGCTCCAAGATAATCTTAAACATTCGGTACCAGCTACCAAAGTTAAATCCTATTAATTTATCATTGTCTAACAATGAATAGAGTGACAAGGTAGTGGCCATAACTGCACAAAAAAAATAAAAAATCTAATTAGTATATAATTTATTAAATCTAAAGATTTGGACTTTAATTAAAAGATTTTCCTACTATTTTGTTCAAATTGGTAGCCTCGACCTCTTATTCAAGAAATTATCCTAATTTCATAGTGGATATTAAAATCCACATAGACTACACACAAGTCCAACTTTGGTCGATCAACCCATGTGTATCTATGAGTAGGTTCATAATCAATTATTTCTCTAAATAATTTTAAATAATTTATTTTGCTCCAAAAATTAGGGGTGGCAATTGGGTCGGGTCAGGTCATAAATGGGTTGGATCAAATACAGGTTGGGTCAAAAATATCCAAACCTAAACCCGACCTACTTATTAAATAGGTTAGATATTAAAACCTGGATCCGACCTATTTAATAAATAGGTTATCCAGACTAACCCATTTAACCTATTTATAATCCATTTAAAAAAGAAATCAACCCAACCCATTTTTAAAATAAAAAAATTGCTTACTTGATTCACCTCCCCATCTCTGATGGTCCTCCATTCGTGCTCTCTGCTGCCTCCGTCTGCTAGTTTGCCTCCATCCATGCTCTCTGTTGCCTTCGTCCGCCACTCTCCACCATGCTCTCCACCATCTCCATCCATGCTCTCTGTTCATGCTCTCCGCCATGGTGTTGCCACTAGCTTCGCTCGATCAACCATTGTCATCGCTCACTAGAGCAGTTCGAACCTCCGTCACCCGAATCTCCACCACTGATGGCCAAAAGGAGGCTAAAAGTACCACTACGAGGAGGAATAGGCAGAGGAGGGCCATCAGAGCTGCCAAAGGCTCTGAGGTTCCCACCTCAAGAGGAGGGCCATCAAGTGATCCAGACCTCTATCACCTGAATCTCCACTATCGATGGTCAGAAGGAGACCAGAAGCACCACGTCAAGAGGAGGAATAGGCGAAGGAGGGTGCCATGGGAGGAGGACCACCTCGAGAGGAGGAACAGGCAGAGGACCTTGGTCTGGTGGTGACTGACTAGTGCGAGCAGTGGAGCAGGTGGCATGGAGGAACTCGCAAACCTTGGCATGCCACATGGAAGAGGGAGGCAAAGGTGATGGATGGTGAGGTGGTGCCACGGTGTTTAGGGCTTTTTGGGAAGGAGAAGAGGAAAAGCCAAAAAGGCAATTAACCAAAAAAAAAGGAAAAAGGTACTAAAAATTTTCATGGCTGGAAAGAGGGCCATTCAAATTTTGTCATCCATGGGCTATGGTCCAAATATTTTAAATAAAAATGATAAATGGGTTAAACAGGATGGGCAGGTTGAAAAACTTAAACCCAAACCTGACTTATTTAATAAATGGGTTAAACAGGTCGACTCGTTTACAACCCAAACCTATTTAAGCCATATCCAAATCTATTTAAGGTAGGTCGAACGTGGGTCGGATCAATGGATCAGATTATATTTTGCCACCCCTATCAGAAATCCAATAAGTAGGTTTTGGCCTCCACTGAAAAGGTCCAGTTAGGTCTAACCATTAACATGATCATACTTGGTCCATCTAACTAGTGAATGATTAAGCTCAACTTTGGTTGGTCAATCTAACCATCATTTAGAGAGACATGGTCAAGTAATCATATTATGAATGATAATTCCAATAGCCAATAAGCACCAGACCTCTGGGCCTCCAATGATTATTAAGCTAGTGGACCCATTATCACTCAACTTAATGAAGGTTATGATCTAATTATCATCATAACTATTTTATTTTAAGGATCTAATAATTTTAGAGAATTTGATTAACTCATTTTAAGAAAATAGAGAAGAAGATTAACCAGCCAATCACAATCCTCCCACTGACTTCATCAAGTCAGATTAATGGAGATAAGAGATAAGCTAGTCTAGGGACACCTAAATCAGTCACACTGATTTACCTAATTGACATGTGTCAGCTCGAGTTATCAAGTGATCTGATCAAAATATAATTTCACCAAGATAGTCAGGTAAGTAAGATTGGTGGGAGAGACATGCCATTAATTCGTCAAAGATCGAATTAGTGTAAGTAGCTCCCAATTAGAGACTATCGGTCTAAACTATCAGACTTATCTTAGATACCAACTGGTTAACTAATTTTGATTGGATCCACCTAACAATCCGAGCTAGACCACTTAGCCAAGAATCAAGTTTATTTGATTTTTGTTAAAGATATGGACTTGACCAACTACAACTATTGTAATTGATCTAGAATATCCTTAACTTAATCTAAGACAACACTTGCTTAGATTTAGTCAATTACTCTAATTAAGTCCATTTTTTAATCTAACCTTAGGTCTAACCTAATTAATAGACCTAATTCACACTAACCCATTAACCCATGTGCTATGATTTTGTCTTACGATCTTTAATTCATAATTCTAGATCCTAATTTGTAAACCTTAATTCTTAATTAAATGTTAGGCTGATAGGTTGGGGTTCATAATTTCAAAAATAATTTTTATATTTGTAAAATATTTTTATAATATATTTATGTCTATTAAATGGGTCGACTTATTTCAGAAATGGGTTGGCTCATTTCATAAATATCAACTAGTTGCATGTTTTAAATCTAATCTAAACTATGCACATATCATAAATAAAATCATGAATCTATTTTAAATCTAATCTAAATATATTCATGATTATAAATTTTAGATTAAAATAATTTTAAATCTATTAAATCATAAATTTTTTTAGATCATATTTAACATATTTATGATTAGTTTTTAGATCAGCACATATCAGGACAATCTTTTTACTGTAAGGGATAAACTTTACAGTAGGACAACCTTACAAGATCAGTCCATGTGATCTAAGTATTTATTTTAGATTTAAATCTAAGATTATAATTTATATCTAATCTAAATTATCAATTTAAAACATGCATAAATACTATGTCAATCAGACCTAGGCTCTGATACCAATGATGGAAAAACTCTAGGATTTTATGCATAGATTTTGAATTTTTTTCAAAAATAGTGGAAGCAAAAGACTTAGATTAATTATATTAATCTACTAAAGCATGTAAAAACATCTAGATCTAGGATCTTATGACATGATACTAGCATATATTAAATCTAAAAAATAAATAAATAACATAAAATATATTGATCATATCAATACCTAATCTAGATCTAATCTAGAATACTATAGAGATTAGATCTCTATACTTGATCATGGATCGAGAACTTTGCTTGCTATTTTCATGGATAAGAACATCGTTTAGAGCCACACAAATTGACCGGCCTCCATGGATTGTCCACATGAAGCTTTAAATCTGATCGGAGGTCTGGTGATCGAAAATTTGCGTAGTGTGCTAGCACCTTGCAGATTCCTCTTTAATAGTTGATCTTTAATCTTCTTCTTTTTATCTCTTGGACCTTCTAAGAAATGAAGACTTAGAGGAGGACTTGAGATAGGTTTTCTTCCTCACCAATCTCTCAAAAGAA
Source organism: Cocos nucifera (assembly GCA_006176705.1). Taxonomy (NCBI): domain Eukaryota; kingdom Viridiplantae; phylum Streptophyta; class Magnoliopsida; order Arecales; family Arecaceae; genus Cocos; species Cocos nucifera. Next base: position 63,999 of record QRFJ01006414.1, on the reverse strand, counting down.
CATAGAAGAGGAAGACGAGAAATCTTAGAGAAGAAATCCTTTCTTCTCTTCTTTTTTTTCACTCACCAGGATACACTAGAATTGTGTCCTAAAGAAACCCCATGCCCAAGAGCTCTCTATGCCCAATATTCCCATGCCCAATACCTTGACTATGTGAAACACTCATCAAAATCTCATGCCCAACCTCCACTTAAATAAGGAGAAAAGGTAGAGTCCTAGTCTAGGCCGAATACCTAGTTAGGACATTTTCCAATGTAGGAAACATTTGCGGTGCCAACTTTTGTGCACCTCCACTCTTTCCTTGGGCATCGGATATCAGAGATTGGTGCACAAAATCTTTCCTTTTCCACCAAAAAAATCAGATCAATATCTGATTTAATTGGCACCATCTCATGGATAGACTTTGTTTTTGTCAAACTCTATCAAATAGAGTTCTAGGTCAAAACAACTTACTTGTTTTGATCTAGTCAAAATAAACTTCCGAACCAAGGTGATATGGGCATACATGGGCTTCTCTTGGGTATAAGATATCTCATGCGAAACTAAGAGAAGATGGGTGTGGGGCATGGGGAGATGGTGCAAGGAGAAGGAAGAGAATCCTAGTCAAACTAGGTTCTCAAGTTTTCATTGGTCAAACCAACATTTTAAATCCAGTTAAATTAGGATTGGTGCCACCCAATTAAGGATGATCCTAGTACAACAAGGAGCCCATTTAAATTAGATTAAATCAAATTTAATTATAATTTAAATTTTAATCAAATTAGAAATTAGGTGCACACAAGTCCTAATTGAATAGAAAATTGATCTTTCTTGCAATTGGCTTATCACATAAACCAATTAGACTTGACCTAATCAAGTCCAAACAAAATCAAATTGAATCTTATTCAATTAGACTCAATCTTAGCCCTAATGCTCAATTAAATTGAGCCAATAAGCAATCCAATTGCTAATTAATCCTCCTGCAACACTTGCACTAGATCAAACATCAATCATATTGACTATTTGATCCTAGAATGATTCATAATCATTGATCAACCATCCAATCAGATCGAAATCTCTTATGTGTGTGATCCTATAGATTTGAATCTAAGCTGATAGCATAGAAATAAATTTTTATACCAATCGAAGTGATTATTTAGTAATGGTACCCAATGTTCGGATAGGTCGAATGTGTGTAAAGCAATATTTTAGAACTTATGTAAATATGGTTATCATATAATTCATCCCTTTGATCTCTATATTTAGGATCACTCAGGATTAAACTGTCAACCCTAAAATAGTATATCCAAAATATGTTTCAAAGCAAGCAGTCTTGTGACTCCTCGCAAGGACTACCCTGGCTAAGGTTTTGCTAAATTAAAAATATAATTATACATAGCTCCTGAAACTAGGAGGGTTCAATCCAATCTTGACTCACACTGGCTTCACAAGTTCTTAATTATGCCCAAAAATCTTTTATCACTGAATTAAAAATTTAAGTAGTCTGGTACTTTGTGAGTTACTGTAGTGATCATAGGTCCAAGGGACACTTATATCCATATCCTATCAGAGCAATTCTTGATAGCAGAATACTTTGGAGTTGGTCATGTTTAGTGATGATGTATCCCTACATCTCACCTGCATGCCATACCAATGTTAACACACTTTTTGGTTAAGAGGATAACCAATGTATATGGCACATAACGACCTATACTCGATAAACATTATCGTTCTAGTTAACAACGTATTATTTGGTCATGAATATAGTTAAGGACTAAATGATAAATCCTCTCTTTATTAATTTAATAGTCCTAAGGATTTCATTGCAACTCAAGAGTTCAAAAGAAGATGTACACTTATGATGGAAATGCCAAAATAAATTTTTATTAATGATAAATTATATATAATTATAAAGTAGCTCAATCGTCAATAGGCTGATGAATGGCTTTTGAATATATTTTCTAACAACTTCCACTTATCCTAACACCACTTCGTATAGAATCTTATACCCATCTTCAATTTGTAATTATTGAACTCCTTTACTGTAAGGGCTTTAGTGAATGGGTCGGTCAAGTTCTCCTTTCCATCGATCTTTTGAAGGTCGATGTCACTTTAATCCATGATCTTTCAGATAAGATGGTAGCGCTACAGAATATACTTCATCCATTGATGTACTTTTGATTTCTTCATCTGAGCAATGGCTCTAGTACTGTCATAGTAAAGCAGAACTAGACCATCAAGGAAGGATGCCATTCTAAGCATGATTATGAATTTTCTCAGTCATATAGCTTTTTTTGCAGCATCGAATGCTATAATGTACTCCACTTTATAAACTGAGTCGACCATAGTGTGCTACTTGAAACTTTTTCAGTAGATAGCTCCATCGTTAAGGGTAAATATATAATCCAACATACTTTTACTATCATCATGGTTAGATTAAAAACTAGAGCTTGTAAAACTCACAAGTTTTAAATTTGACTCACCATGAACTAACCACTAGTTCTTAGTATTTCTTAAATACCTAAGGATGATTTTTACAACCTTCCAATGGTTGTCTCCTAGATTAAATTGGTATCTACTCACTATTCCTAATGAATATGTTACATCTGGTCTTGTACATATCATGGTATATATGATAGATCCTACTACTGAAGCATATAGGATTCTACTCATACACTCTCTCTCTTCAGAAGTTGTTGGACAATCCTTTTTAGGGAGAGAAATTTCATGATCTATCGATAGATAGCCTTTCTTAGAATTTTTCATGCTAAACCACTTCAGCATAGTATCTATATACGTGGACTGGGATAATCCAAGAATTCTTTTAGATCTATCCCTATAGATCTTCATTCATAGGATGTAGGATGCTTCTTCCTATAGATCTTCATTCCTAGGATGTAGGATCTTCATTCATGGAGAACTGAGATGATAGCCAAATCTTTATTCCTTAAAATGCAGGGACATCATTCTTGATTAAAAGAATGTCATCCACATACAATACAAAAAATACTACTATCGAACTATTTGACCACTTGTATATGTAGGGCTCTTCTTCGTTCTTAACGAAGCCATATGTTTTGATCATCTTATCAAAATACATGTTCCAACTCTGAGATACTTGCTTCAATCCATAAATAGATCTTTAAAGCTTGCACACCTTGGACTCGTCTGTGGATGTGAATCCTTCAGGCTGTATCATATATACCTCTTCTTTCAGCTCTTTATTTAGGAAAGCTATCTTCACATCCATCTATCAGATCTCATAGTCTAGATGGATAGCTATTGCAAGCATAATCTTAATGGATTTGAGTATTTCTATAGGAGAAAACATCTCGTCATAGCCTATACCATGACATTGACGATATCCTATGACAACCAGATGGACTTTATAGGTCTCCATCTTTCCACCTATGCTCCTCTTTCTTTTGAAGATCCATTTACATCCAATGGATTTAACCTCTTCAAATGGGTTAACTATTGTTTATACATCATTGACCTTCATGAACTCTATTTTGGATTTTATGACTTTAAGCCATTTCTCAGAATTAGATCTTTGCATTACATCAATGTAGGTGATCAGATCCTTATCATTCTCATCAAGTTCGATAGGATTGGCTTATGCCCTAAATCCATATTTCATATGGAGTTTTAGCTATAAATTTACTTGGAATCCTATTAAGAAGGTAACAAGCTGATTCAAGCATATATCCCTAAAAGAAGATCGGTAGGCTGGCAAAATTCATCATGGATCGGACCACGTCTAATAGTGTCTGATTTCTTCTTGCAGATACATCATTATGCTATGGTGTCCCTAGAGGAGTTTATTGAAAGAGAATCTCATTTTCTTCTACACATATAAGAAACTCATTGAAAAGATATTCATCCCCTCAGTCAGATTGAAGAGTTTTAATACTCTCTCTAGTTTATTTTTCTACCTCATTATGGAATCATTTGAACATTTTAAATGAATTCGACTTGTGTTTCATCATGCAGACATACCCATATCTAGATAAATCATCTATAAAAGTAATAAAGTAGAAATATTCACCTCTAGCACTTATGCTCATAGGTCTACATACATCAGTATATACTAGATCTAGAAGCTCATTGGCTCTTTCATCTTTTTTAGTAAAAGATGACTTGGTTATTTTCATAAGAAGACAGGACTCGCAGGTTGGAAATGATTCACAATCAATGACTTCAAAGATTTCCTCTTGAGTCAACTTATTTATTTTATTCTTGTTAATGTGATCAGATACATTATCTATTCTAGGATGTTTGCCAGCAGAGTATACCATATTAACAAGTTATGATAAAAAGTAAATTTTATTATTTAATTATCTGGTGAAAATAGTAACACTATTTAAAATGACATTATAAAAATATATTTTTATTGAAATTTCATAATTACATTTGATCAAAAGGCCTATAGAAATGATGTTCAATAAAAAGCTAGGACAAAAGTGATAATCACTAAGAATAATAGTAGAGACTCGAATGCAAGCTTTATGATTCCAATGCTAGAATTGGAACTGATTTTTCATCTCCAACGTTCAAAAATTTCTCATCTTCTTTAAATCTCCTACTGACCTATATACCCTACAATGAATTACAAATATGATAAGGACTTATGGTATCTAATATCCAGCCAGTAGTATTATAAATTAAGAAATTGTAAGGAGTTATCATATAAATACCTTGCCCAGCAATAGATTGATTTTTCTTGGCCTGCTCGGGTCCAGGAAGAAAATATACCGAGGATAGTTCCTCTTTTAGTGCCCCTATTTCTTATAACAGAGGCACTCTACTTGACTCTTATCGGGCTTGGGCTTCTTAGTCTGAACCTGCACAGATATCCTAGCATGTTCCTACACCTTCTTGTTCTTCTTCTTCTTATTCTTCTTTTCTTTCTTAAAGAATCGATGACCAGACACTACAAGAAAACTCATATACATCCATGCTTTTTAGTTATGTAAAGTACATATATGGATAAAAAGTCAAATTTTGAAAAAAAAATTATATATACTCATATTTGTCAAACGTGAAAATGCTATAATTAATTTTTAACTTATGTTTTAATGATTAAACATGAGTATATCAAATCTACTAATAGATAAATATGGATAACTCAAATCTACTAAAAAATATGCTAAGTATTGAAGAAAAATAACTGGCACCAAGAGAGGAGCGCTAAAAGTTAAAAAAAAAAAGGCATCGACCCTATCTCCTTTGATTAAGTAAAATAATAAAATTACCGCCTACCCACCAACAGGAACCTTGATGCCTCATCTCCTAAATCAGACCATGTAGAGAGATACAACTAGAAATAAGGGCTTCACTGATGGAATTTACTGACAGACATAATCTATCAAAAATTTTTGATGGATCATTAATAGATTTTCATCAAAATAATAGCAATAAAATATAATTGATATATCTCAAAATCTCAGATAAATTTTTGATGGATTATTTGTTAGAAACAAATTCATCAAAAAATTCATCAAAATTTTTTAAAAAGAATTTAAAAATATATCAAAAATATTTATGATTGATTTAGTGATAAATTATTTATTAGTAATTTTTCTAACAAAAAATTCTATTAGAAGCATAATTTTAAAATTTTTTAAATTATTAATATAATTATTTCTAATAGAAAGATGATCAAAAATATTTTAACAAATAGAAGCAGATTTTATGATAGATAATCTATCAAAAATTAGTGTCACAAGTTTGAAAATAAAATCTATGATGGATAATCCATCAGAAATTAGCTTCATAAGTTTGAAAATAAAGTTAAAATCTACAATGGATAATCCATCGAAAATTAGCATCATAAGTTTAGAAAATAAAATCTAAGATATAAATTTTTAATTTTTTATAAATTAAATTTATAATAAGTGGATAGAAAGATTTGAATTTACAATCCTTGGATAGCATGTCAACTATCTTATCCACTAAGGCCTAACCAAATCTTAGATATGTTATGATTGATAGGATATTTATACTATTTAAATCCTTACATATAAATCAAATTAAAATTCTTACCCATTGACTAAGCATCCCTACCATGTTTTTTTATTCGGCTGCTCCAACTTCACCCTTGATTAAGATTCCTAAGAAATTAGCCATTCCAAAATTGACTAATAAATTAATCAGTGAATTTGCTAAAATATATTAAAATTAGATACCTTAGAGTTAGACTACTTAATAAAAATAAATTTATAGCAAATTGAGTAAATTTGAGTTTAATAGATCATATTAAATAATTTAAGATAATTTAGAGTGAATTAAATAAATTAGGGTTAAATTAACTATAATGGGTTGGATAGGGGTGGCAATGGGTCATACTAACAACGAATCTTGTAAGGATCTAGGTCAGGAACCAAACTTGCTAGTCAAAATCTAGATTTGAGTCTACATACGAATATACTAGACGAGTCCAAGATCCAAATCTGACTCAAAGAAAGCTTGCCGAATCCAAAAAATCAGATTGAATTTGGATCGAATTTTAGACTTCCAAATAAAATTCTATATTTATTTTTTAAAAATTATCAATAAAAAATATTTTTGATCTAATTTTAGATTTTTGGACTTGGATCCAAATATAAATGCAAATTATATTTGGATCATATTTTTTGATTTCAAGTTTGACCTAAATTCAAAATAAGTAGAATGCCAATCCAAAATTTTGATTAAAATCCAAATTAGGATTTTGGATCAAAGAGATCTATTATCACCCTGAAGATGAGATAAATTGCTCCCTACTATTAAATCATCTTTTATTTTTTTTTAAATTATAAATAAAAATATTTTTTATTGGATTTTGGATTTTTAGAAGTGGATCCAAATGGATTCAGATCTAGATGCAAATTTCATTCAGATCATATTTTTTTATTTCAAGTTCTACCTAAATTCAAAATAAGTAGAATGCCAATCCAAAAATTTGATTAAAATCTAGATCAGGTTTTCAGATCACAAAGATCCATTGCCACCCTTAAGATGAGAAAAATTGCTCCTCTACTATTAAATCATCTTTTATTTTTTAAAAATTATCAATAAAAAATATTTTCGATTGGATTTTAGATTTTTGGACTCAGACCCAAATGGATCTGAATCTAAATACGAATTTCATTCAGATCATATTTATACTATTTAAACCCTTACATATAAATCAAATCAAAATCCTTGCCCATTGACTAAGCTTCCTTGTTACTGTCATGTTTTCCTATTTGACTGATTCAACTTCACCCTTGATTAAGATTTCTAAGAAACTGACCACTCCAAAATTGACTAATAAATTAATCTATCAATTTGCTAAAATATATTAAAATTGGATACCCTAAAGTTAGACGACTTAATAAAAATAAATTTATAGTAAATTAAGTAAATTTGAGTTTAATAGATCAAATTAAATAATTTAAAGTAATTTGGAGTAAATTAAATAAATTGGGGTTAAATTTATGATAACTCGAAAAGCAATATATGCTTTTCTCTCATTCTTTGCTAGACTAAAAATTTAGTTTTTTCTTTAACCATCCTTATTTTGTGTTCCTATCTAAATATAGCCAAAAAGATGACAAGAGGAGCAAGATGGCTGGACATGAATCTCAAAGCAAATTAAAAAAAAAAAAGGAAAAGAAAGCCTGAGATGGGATTCTTATTCTCCCATGTCCGACTCCTTCCCATGATTGATGAAGATTAGGATTCCTGGGGCTTTTAAAACCCTAGGGCATGCTCTATTTTCCTCCCCTCCTCCAAAGGCAATCATGCAAATACCGGCCTTCTCCCTCTTCCTTCTTTCTTTCTTTTCTTCCATTGAACCTATGGATACCTTCTGAAGAAAAATCCTAATTTCCCGGACCAGGTTCGTTCAAATCTGATCAGATCGAGAGATATATTTCAAAATTTTTTTCTCAATCCCAATCAGATCTGGGATGTTTCAGACCTAATTTTATTATTTTAATAATAGAAATAAAATAAATATAAATTAAATCAAATTTAATTTACCTGATTTGGGTAATCCTATTACCCTGTTGATGATCCTGTTTGCAGCGGAAGGTTCTGGATCTAGCCACGCAAGCGCCTGGCCTCTACCGGTATCCACTCGGGCTGGATCTGGAGATCCTCTTCTTCTCTATCACACCTCCAAAAATCAGATCTGGATCTGATCTGGAGGATCTTCAAAACTCTTTTTGAAGATCTGCAGTCGTCCTTTGCAGCAGTGCAGCCTTCTTGCTTTTGATCGCCTTTCTTTGATCTGGATCGCACCAACCAAGGTCCAAAACTCCTTTTGGACGTGGAGAGCAAGGGGAGAAGATGGTTTGGCATGGAGGAAGAGGGGAGAGGCAGCCTTGGGGCGTGGGGAACTTTGATCTCAATTCAATTACTTTGTTTGAGTTGGGCACAGGGTCTTATTTATAGACTGACTGTGATCCAACTTCCTCTTCTTCCCAACCAATCACAACCCTTTGTGAAATCAGATCTAAATCTGATTGGTGGGAATAGAGTCCCCTGGATTCCTACTTAGAGGGTGCCTAAGACCAGTCAAAGTTGGTTCTTAGGGAGAACTCTAATTGGAATCCAAAAGAGAGGTGGAGTCCTTGTCCAACAAGGACTCCTAGGCGCCTCCAACTTGGGCTCACGCCACCCTTGGCGTGCGCCCTTCTCCTTGCCAGGTTCTGGCAGGGGGACAGGCCCCCACCAGCTCTCCAATAGGTGCATGACATGTGGTCAAAAGTCAAAGGGTCAATGGTCAACATTTGACCAGTCAAAGGTAGACTTTTGACCAAAGTCAAAGAACAAGAAATGGCAGGTGACCAAAAATGGCAGGTAATGTCTTACAAATAAGACAACCTTTTCTGACTTGGACAACCTCCAGTCAGACCATATGAAGGCCTCTGATTGAGCACAAACTCCTTTGGCTCAGACAGGACAACTTATTTATGATAGCAAAAGAAGAACGTTAGGTTCAATCGAGTGCTAGCACGATTTCCTTGAACCTAATTGAATCTCATTCAGATCAATTGAACTAGATCAGTTCAATTGATGATCACCAGATTCAAACCCTTGTTTGTGTGACCCAGTTAGGTTCAGTTCTGTATGGTAATGGGATATGTCATGATCTCTATCATCGACATCATCGAAACTCCTTTCGATGGATCAGAACTCTTCTGATTCGAACAGCTAGAATGATCGATCATCTAAATCATTCTAATTGCTCCCAAAATCCACCAGTGACACCTAGCAGTATATGGTGGCAACCCATCAGAGCTGAATGCGAACCTCTTGGTGCAGCTACCTGTGTGATTCAAGTTCTTCTATCTTGAGCCCCGATCAGATTAGGGTTAAGGTAAACTCGTCAAACCCTAGTCTCTGTCATATGATGTAATCATTCGATTCAAGTCCAATGTGAAAATCTAAATAGAAACTCTTTCTATTATTTCACTCTACCATGGCCATGGATTTCTGGACTTGATTCTCATGATCATCATAGGGCTGCTCCTCTACCACCGAGGTAGATAGATTCCATCTTGATGCAATCCAGTTCCTACAATGAACATGTCATAGCCAACATACACCTCAGGGTTCCATATGGCTAGGAGATCCGAGTAATGGTGTAGTCAAACTATAACACCCTCAAGGTGAACTGCCGATGCATCCTCAGGTCAAAGAACCAGACACACTACTGCAGCATCGAGTCAGTCATTGACGAGAAGGTAGACTCCCTAATGACTACTCGAGGTGGTCACGCTCAGTGCCCTCGTTCTCTAACGAGTACCTGTACTCTCGCTCCGGTGTCTCCACACCGTAGACTCAAGACTCATCTACTAAAGAGAAGCGATTGTACACCAACCTTCCGGATCAATCACCATCCTCGTGATGATCCTATGGTCGGGAGCAATTTATGAGTTAATAATGATTATTCATGTCTTAAATTTTCAACTCTTGAAAATATGAATTATCATTACCATTAACTCAAAGGATGTATCACAGACACTAAATACACATATGTGATAGAAAATAACCCATTTATTGATTTTAGTCAAAATTACAATTTTGCCCCTAGAAGTGTATTACAAGTGTCAGCCAATTCTGGCTTCTAGGGCACATATATCTAACAATCTCCCACTTGTCCTAAAGCCAATTGGCTACAAGTCTAAGTCCCATCTTCTCAAGGTGGGCTTCGATCTTCTGCTGGCCCAACGGCTTTGTAAGTGGGTCTGCCACATTATCTGCGGAGTTGACTCTCTTGACCTCGACATAACCTTTTCGAGGTAATCGCGGATGAGGTGATATCACCGCTTTGCTTGGAACTCTTCCAGCCAACAGCACCACCATTGCACACAAACAGACTCCAGATGTCGACTTTCGATCATCTATATCGGACATGAAATCCGAGTCTGTGTATCCCTGGACTTGGAGTTCTCCGTTACCAAAGACCAACATCATATCCTTAGTTCTTCTCAAGTACTTAAGGATACATTTCACAGAAGTCCAGTGTTCTTCACCTGGATTTGACTGATATCTGCTTGTGACACTCACAGCATGGGCTATATCAGGTCGTGTACATAGCATGGCATACATGAGGCTCCCTATTGCAGAAGCATAAGGGATCTTGCTCATGCGTTCTATTTCCTCAGGTGTGCTAGGGCACATCTTCTTGGAAAGATGAATACCATGTCTGAAGGGTATTAATCCCCTCTTAGAGTTTTCCATACTAAACCTCTTTAGTACTTTCTCTATGTACATCTTCTGTGAAAGTCCTAGCATCCTATTCGGTCTATCCCTATAGACCTTAATTCCTAGAATAAAGGATGCTTCACCTAGGTCTTTCATGGAGAATTCCTTGGACAACCACATCTTGACTGATGTCAACATGGGAATATCATTCCCAATAAGGAGGATGTCATCCACGTACAATACGAGGAAGACAACAGCGCTCCCACTGACCTTTTTGAAAACACATGGTTCCTCTTCATTTTTGATGAAACCAAACGTTTTGATCACATCATTGAAACGAGTGTTCCAGCTCCGAGATGCTTGCTTAAGTCCATATATGGACCTTTGCAGCTTGCAAACCTTGTGATCAGTATCACTGGATGTGAAACCTAGCGGCTGTTCCATATAGATATCTTCCTCAAGATATCCATTTAAGGAATGCCATTTTCACGTCCATTTGCCATATTTCATAATCGAAATAGGCTGCAACGGCAAGCAATGTGCGGATGGATTTTAGCATAGCTACTGGGGAAAAGGTATCCTGATAGTCAATGCCTTCGCATTGACTATAACCTTTTGCCACTAGTCTAGCCTTGAATGTCTCCACATTCCCATCTGCACCAATCTTTCTCTTGAAGATCCATTTACATCCCAATAGGTACTATACCTTCTGGTGGATCTACCAAGGTCCAGACTTGGTTTGAGTGCATCGAGTCAATTTCTGACTGCATTGCCTCTAGCCATTTCTCGGAGTCGATATCTGATATCGCCTCGTTGTAGGTTTTGGGATCATCACCATGAGCACCATTACCTACGAGGAACATTTTCTCTACTACATCCTCTGAAATAATACCTAAGTATCTTTCTAAGTATCTTTCAGGGGATGGAAAACTCTTTCCGATCTACGAGGTGGAGGAGGTAGTGTTCTTATTGGCTCAACCTGATTTGGTTCCACTTGGTCCTTAGCTCGTTCTGCTTGTGAGACTTTCTCATCAAGCTTGATCTGCTTTTCCAATGCCGCTATCTTGAATAAACTATTTTTCAAGAAAGATGGCATGTCGACTCACAATCACATTGTGGTCTTCTGGAATGTAGAAATAGTATCCTAATGACTCTTTAGGATATCCTATGAATCGAGCTCTGAAAGGACCTAAACTCTAACTTGTCCGCTTGTTGTCTTTTGACATGAGCCGGACAACCCCAAATTCTGAGATGACTCAGACTTGGTTTCTTACCGTGCCATATCTCATACGGTGTGGTAGGAACGGTTTTAGAGGGAACCCTATTCAGTAGATAAATTGAAGTTAACAATGAGTGTCCCCAAAGAAAATCAGGGAAGGTCTGTGAAGCTCATCATGGATCGAACCATATCCAATAGAGTCCGATTTCTCCATTCTGAAATCCCGTTGAGTTGAGGTGTTCCTGGTGGAGTCCATTGAGAGACTATGCCATTTTTCCTTGAGATAGTCTAGGAATTCCCGGCTAAGGTATTCACCTCCTCGATCTGATCGAAGAACCTTAATGGGTTTTCCAGTTTGTTTTTCTACTTCATGTCTGAATTCTTTGAACTTTTCAAAAGCTTCAGACTTGTGTCTCATAAGATACACATACCCATACCTAGACAGATCATCGGTAAAGGTAATGAAGTAGACAAAATTGCCTCTAGCCGGCACATCAAATGGGCCGCACACATCAGTATGTACTAGGGCAAGGAGATCTGTGGCCCTCTCCCCATGTCCAACAAAAGGGAGTTTAGTCATTTTGCCTTGAAGACAAGATTCACAAGTTGGATATGACTCAGAAGTCAATGGACTCAATAGCCCATTTTTCTCCAATTTGTTGATCCTATCTTCTGCTATATGACCTAATCTCAGGTGCCATAGATATCTGTCGTTTGGACTATCCCTAGGTCGTTTGGCATTCACGTTTTGCTCGATAGTTAGAACAGGTACATCAATATGTAGCTGATAAAGACCATTAATAAGGAAACCATTTGCAATTTTATTTCTTTCATAAAGAATGTTACAATGGTCCTTAAAGAAGGTGATCACATAACCTTCTTGTGCTAAGCATGAAACAGAAATCAAATTCCTGCTAGCTGCAGGCACAAAATAACAGTCTTTCAAAACTAAGTCTAAACCAGATGGTAATCGAAGAGGGTATGTTCCCACGGCTACTGCAGCAACTCTTGCTCCATTACCGATGCGTAGGATCATGTCTCCATCCCTCAGCCTCCTGCTATCCTCAAGACCCTGCATAGAAGTGCACAGATGAGCACTAGAACCAGAGTCAAGCACCCAACTGGATGCAGAAGAAACCGTAAGGTTAGACTCAATAACGAGCATACCTCCAGAAGGACCTTCCTTCTTGTTCTTCAGGGTGGCCAGGTAAGTAGGGCAGTTCCGCTTCCAATGGCCGTCGCTGTTGCAATGGAAACACTTTCCTTTGACATCGGCCTTTTTCTTCGGCTTCTGCCTTCTTCTTCTTTGATCCTTCCACCTTTTGCTTTTTCACAGACTTCTTTTTCTTTCCATAAGACTTTCTTTTGGAAGAAGTCCGTTCCATAGCAAGAACTGAGCCTTTAGAACCTTTCATAGAAAGCTCAGCGGTAACCAGCATATTCATTAACTTCGGCCAAGGAATTCTTGAAGTTTATGCATGTGGTAATTCATGATGAATTGCCCATATGCATCAGTCAAGGATTGCAGAATAATATCATTCTGCAGGTCCAAGTCTAACTTCACACCGAGCTTCTCAAGCTCTTCCATGTCCTTGATCATTGTCAGACAGTGATCTTGGACTGACTGCCCATCACGCATCTTAGCCTTAAAAAGTCATTTTGTGACTTGATATTTGGCTGCGCGACTCTGTTCACCAAACATCTCCTGCAGGTGAGCCAACATTTGGCGAGCAGTCCCGATATCCTCATGTTGGCGCTGGAGCTCATCAGACATCGAGCCCAACATGTAATATCTGGCCTTATTATCTTCGTCAATCCATTTTTCCAGAGACGCTCTCTGTTCAACAGATGGACGGGCTGGTAAGGTGGGAGGGTCCTGGTCCAAAACATGGGTTAACTTCTCGAAACCCAAAATAATTTTGTAGTTCCTGAGCCAATCTTTATAATTGGGTCCAGTCAGTCTATGTGTGTCCAGGATACGTGCCAATGGGTTGGACGCAGACATTTTCCTGTAGAGAGTCAAAGATTCTAGTTAGATACTGTAATTTTGACTTGACCAATTTATTTAGGGATTTTATTTTTAAACAAATTAGCTCCCACTATTTTCTCGGATCCCTACACTCCCTCTGTAGAGATGCGAAAAATCTCCACGATTAATGATTTCTAGTGGGTGGTGCGGTCTCACCAACTGACTCATCACCTCACCTAACAGTTATTGGTGATGGGTTAGCCAATGAGTGAACAACTCTTGTTCAATGATTCTCTAATCATGGTGCACCCAAACTTGGTCTCTAATTCATGAATCTCACCGTATCCGAAAATATTGATCCACTCCTTAGTTAAGTCAGACCCACCATTTGCATAGACTGGGTTCCTAATTGAGTCTCTCACCGTATCCGGAAATATTGAGCCCAACTCATCCTCCAGCCCATAGCATCCAATGCCTAATAGACATGGTTGCATCTTTCCGGTGCAACTGAGCCACTGTATCCAGCCGAGAACAATCAACCCCGGGAAGGGCCCGCACATCTACAATGGTGGAAGACCTCAGACTTAATCTTTTCTTAGGGAGAATTGATTCAGGTCTCATTAAACTAGACTTGGCTTAGTCATAACAATTATGACTAACCTAGTGGCATGGGTTAGCTCGGATTATTGACCACCTCAGATCAGAACTGTGTCAACAGATATGGCCAGGTAAGTGAGACCGGTGGAAGGAATATGCCATTAACTCGTACAAGAACGCATTCAGGTCGAGTAGCTTCCAATTAAAAATCCAGTCGGTCGTCTGTGCCAAACTTACCTTAGACACCAAATTGTTGAGCCAGAACCAATTGGGTTAGCCTACAATCCAGACTCTAACCTCTGAGCCTAATTAGGTCTTGCTTGATCGTGACTCGATCTTGACCCAGACTTAATCCTATTAGGCTGGTCAATTTAAGCATTGTTGATCCCATCTAACCAACTCTTGATTCGGTTTGATCAACCGCTTAGACCTAATTGAGCTACCCAAGCCCGAACCCAGTATTATGAATATGTCTTAGATCTGAAAATTCTCAATTTTAGACCTAATTAATATTTCCATAAACTTAATTCTTAATTAAGTAGGGTTCATAAACAAAATATGCACAATAAATCCTAGGGTTTCAGGATCTAGGGTTTTGCAGAAAGTAAGTTTTGGGTTTCTGATTAAGGACGAACACGCAGCACCCCTACACATCATAAGAACACCCCATCGAATGGGAAAGAGAGGGCCTTTAAACCCTTCTTCATTCTTATGACCGGACGGCCAAGAGGAAACTCCTTAATCAGGAACATTCAATACTACAAAACAATATCAGATCTATATCATATATCTCATATATAAATCAGATCTAATTATGGCATATTTTGCATACATCTCATGTATCATAATCATGCATATTTTCAGATCTAAATTATCTCATAATAATCTAAAAAATTAGATTTAAATTGATCTAATCAAAATAAATTCTAATCTAGATAATTATGTAGAACTATTCTACAACTAGTCTAGACATGCATCAATCATATCTCATATGATATTCAAAAATTAAATAATTTTTATTTGCTATTTTTTAGATGTTATTATAACACTTATAATATCAAAAAATAGTAAATAAAAAGATCTAAAATATGATTTAATCAGATTAAATCAAAAACATGCAAGACTATTCTATAGAACTATTCTATTCTAGAACTAGTCATGCATATCTTCTAATCTTAGATCCAAATCATTTAATTTTAATTTTTTCTGATTTCAGATCTGATCACATCTCATGTGACATCTGAAATTCACTTATTTTCTAATTAAAATAAATTTAAAATCAGATCTAAATAATTTTAGAACCATGGCTCTGATACCAGTTGAAGGAAAATCCTGATTTTTCGGTCCAGGTTCGTTCAGATCTGATCAGATCAAGAGATATATTTCAAAAATTTTTCTCTTGATCCCAATCAGATCTTGATATTTTCAGATCTAATTCTTATTATTTTAATAAATAAAATAAAATAAGATAAATTAAATCAAATTTAATTTACCTGATTTGGGTAATCCTATTACCCTGTTGATGATCCTGATTTGCAGCGGAAGGTTCTGGATCTAGCCACGCAAGCGCCTGGCCTCTACCGGTATCCACTCGGGTTGGATCTGGAGATCCTCTTCTTCTCTATCACACCTCCAAAAATCAGATCTGGATCTGATCTGGAGGATCTTCAAAACTCTTTTGAAGATCAGCAGTCGTCCTTTGCAGCAGCGCAGCCTTCTTGCTTTTGATCGCCTTTCTTTGATCTGAATCGCACCAACCAAGGTCCAAAACTCCTTTTGGACGTGGAGAGCAAGGGGAGAAGAGGTTTGGCATGGAGGAAGGAGGGGAGAGGCAGCCTTGGGGCGTGGGGAAACTTTTGATCTCAATTCAATTACTTAATTTGAGTTGGGCGCAGGGTCTTATTTATAGACTAAGCTGTGATCCAACTCCTCTTCCTTCCCAACCAATCACAACCCTTTGTGAAATCAGATCTAAATCTGATTGGTGGGAATAGAGTCCCCTGGATTCCTCCTTAGAGGGTGCCTAAGACCAGTCAAAGTTGGTTCTTAGAAGAACTCTAATTGGAATCCAAAAAGGAGATGGAGTCATTGTCCAACAAGGACTCCTAGGCGCCTCCAACTTGGGCACACGCCACCCTTGGCGTGCGCCCTTCTCCTTGCCAGGTTCTGGCAGGGGGACAGGCCCCCACCAGCTCTCCAATAGGTGCATGACATGTGGTCAAAAGTCAAAGTGTCAATGGTCAACGTTTGACCAGTCAAAGGTAGACTTTTGACCAAAGTCAAAGAACAAGAAATGGCAGGTGACCAAAAATGGCAGGTAATGTCTTACAAATAAGACAACCTTTTCTGACTTGGACAACCTCCAGTCAGACCATATGAAGGCCTCTGATTGAGCACAAACTCCTTTGGCTCAGACAGGACAACTTATTTATGATAGCAAAAGAAGAACGTTAGGTTCAATCGAGTGCTAGCACGATTTCCTTGAACCTAATTGAATCTCATTCAGATCAATTGAACTAGATCAGTTCAATTGATGATCACCAGATTCAAACCCTTGTTTGTGTGACCCAGTTAGGTTCAGTTCTGTATGGTAATGGGATATGTCATGATCTCTATCATCGACATCATCGAAACTCCTTTCGATGGATCAGAACTCTTCTGATTCGAACAGCTAGAATGATCGATCATCTAAATCATTCTAATTGCTCCCAAAATCCACCAGTGACACCTAGCAGTATATGGTGGCAACCCATCAGAGCTGAATGCGAACCTCTTGGTGCAGCTACCTGTGTGATTCAAGTTCTTCTATCTTGAGCCCCGATCAGATTAGGGTTAAGGTGAAACTCGTCAAACCCTAGTCTCTGTCATATGATGTAATCATTCGATTCGAGTCCAATGTGAAAATCTAAATAGAAACTCTTTCTATTATTTCACTCTACCATGGCCATGGATTTCTGGACTTGATTCTCATGATCATCATAGGGCTGCTCCTCTACCACCGAGGTAGATAGATTCCATCTTGATGCAATCCAGTTCCTACAATGAACATGCTCATAGCCAACATACACCTCAGGGTTCCATATGGCTAGGAGACCGAGTAATGGTGTAGTCAAACTATAACACCCTCAAGGTGAACTGCCGATGCACCTCAGGTCAAAGAACCAGACACACTACTGCAGCATCGAGTCAGTCATTGACGAGAAGGTAGACTCCCTAATGACTACTCGAGGTGGTCACGCTCAGTGCCCTCGTTCTCTAACGAGTACCTGTACTCTCGCTCCGGTGTCTCCACACCGTAGACTCAAGACTCATCTACTAAAGAGAAGCGATTGTACACCAACCTTCCGGATCAATCACCATCCTCGTGATGATCCTATGGTCGGGAGCAATTTATGAGTTAATAATGATTATTCATGTCTTAAATTTTCAACTCTTGAAAATATGAATTATCATTACCATTAACTCAAAGGATGTATCACAGACACTAAATACACATATGTGATAGAAAATAACCCATTTATTGATTTTAGTCAAAATTACAATTTTGCCCCTAGAAGTGTATTACAAGTGTCAGCCAATTCTGGCTTCTAGATTCACATATATTAATTGGAAAGAGCTCATTTTTCTGATCACAACGAAATAAATTTCAAGTAAAACGGAGCTAAAATGAAAAAGATATGAATTTTTAAAAATATAAAATAAATAAAAATTAAATTAAAAAAAGAAAACGGCTCAGTCGGCTCCGCAAGCCGAGCCACCAAGCCAAGCCGAGCCATCAAGCCGACTCAGCCGTTGAAGCCATCAGCCGGTCCACGATCCAGGCGTGGACCGCCAGCTCAGCAAATTCCGGCGAATCAGAAATTGCCACGTGGTGGACCTAGACCCCTTAAGGGTCTACAGAAATTTATCGCGGCTCACAAGGGTAATTCAGTCTTTTCGTCCGACAACAGCGACGCTGATTGGTTGCGGTGTGCGGTGCGGCCGGTCCACGCGGTCCATGGGAACAGTTATTGCGCGATCGGACGGATGTGGTTGTTTGCGATCAGGATCGGACGGCTGTGGTTGCTTCCGAATTTTATTCAGATACAAACATCACGCGGATCACCATCGGACGGCAGCGCTCGATCCAGGCGATGATCCGACGGTCCAGAACGCTGCCGGCGGCGATCAAGACTCCCGAAGCACGATTTGCGGCCAGATTTCCTCGATCAAGCGCGATCCAACGGCCAGAATTTAATCCGACCCGATCTGAGCTTATCTGCATCCGATTTTGATGATTTTTGGACCGTTGGATTCCTGTTGAACGGCTGGATTTTATCAGATTTAGCAGAGTCGTATCTGAGCTATTTTGATTCAAATTTCATCCGAATTTATTTATATTTTGATGATTACAAACGCATTAGTCCCATATTGCCTTTAGAAAAAATATCCAGCCCTCCTAGCTCTATAAAAAGGACCCCAGGCCATCAGAAATTAATATCTCCGATCAAGGTGAAGCTTTGGTACAGGGGCGAAGCCAGGCTATAGGTTAAAGGCTGCTTCGAAGCAACGGATGCCGAGAAGAAGAGCCGAGCTTCTACACCATCTTTCTGCCAATGCCGATCAGAGATCAGGCTATTTTATTTTATTTTTTTATTTTTAAATTTTATGTATTTAAATTCTGAAATTTTAGTTAATAAAAATTTTATTTTTATATTTTAATTTCTTGCTTTTTATTATAATTTAATTTCTGCACTTTAAATTATTGCTTTACAAGTAGATGCTAAGATCTAACTAGTAGATCTTAGTACCAAGTTTAAATTCTTGCATCTTTTAATTTTTGCTTTTTATTTTCCAACTTCACTTTAGATCTCAAAACTCTTCTTTTTTATCTTTTTCTTTTACAAAATCAAAGATTTCAAATCTAAAAACACTACCTTCCCTGTGGATTCGACCCGACTCATTGCTATCTACGTATTTTTTAAATTATTTTAAGAAGTCGGATTAAACAGATAAACATGATGTCTTAACGACAGCATCGCGTTCCTATCAAGGGCACATATATCTAACACCTTCATCGTGTCCGCTTAAAGATCTCATTGAAGAAGTCACCGGAGCCCAAGGTAAGCCCCAAATCATCTTTCTCTCTTTCTTTCCCTTCTTTTTATGCCAATTTGTACGGCCACCAACCATCAGATTCGCCAGAAAGAGTCCATGAGCAAAGGCCCCTATTTTTTTCCTACTTGGCCGAGCATTGTCTTCGCCTTTTTCCAGCTACTGGCACTGCTGCCTGCGGTTCCACCCCACTAGAGCATCACCCCCACCTACCAACAATCTTTTTCGAAGATTTTGGCCACCGGTGATCGGTCAGAGACCAAAGAAAACATGAAAAGGAATAGATCACCTATTTTTTGGATTTTTTCTTGATTTCTTGCTTGTGGATCCTCACTGTTGGCCGTCCATTGCTTCAAATTGTCAACTTTCTGTGCCCTACCGCCTGTTGCCAGACTTTCGACCATCAGCTCCACCCCTTGTCAATCCCCTATTCGGCTAAAGAAGAAAAGAAAAGAAAAGAAAGTGGAAGAAGAAGGGAAGAAAATAAAAGGAAGGAAAAAAAAAAGGAAAAGAAAAGGAAAAAAAGACTAGACTTTTATATATATGCTAGTGAGGGGCTTTTTGAGGGCCTTTCTGATTATTAGTTATCTTGGGTGGCTTTCTGATTGCTAGTTACCAACCAATCCAGGATTATCTTTCTTTTGGCTGGGCTTTCACAACTTAGTGAAGTAATATAAAATAACTAGACTTTTATATATGTTAGTATTAGGCCCCACTACCATTAAGACTCCACCAACTCAGACAAGATGAGATGCTTTGACTCCTATTCAAACTCACGTGAATTCAAAGAAAACTAATTCAAACATTCAAATAATAATTTCTAGTTAAACTATAATTTGAGTAATTTTCTTCCAACCTTGAACCAATCCTTTTTTCTTAGACTCATCAACAAGCCATTCAAAATCAATCCCCTCCACTTGAACAAAACTCCTCTTCGAGTTTGTGCTATTTTTTTGCAACTTCATTGAAGGTAATTGATTTAGTTTATACTTGGCGCTCATCCACTCTTGATATGCTTTGAATTGTCCTTTGTTAAGTAAAATTGTCCCTCCACTTGCAAAGTTTTAGCTCAAATATTCTTTGTTATTGATGCAAGAAAAATCTTCTTTTCCATCTTTTAGAAAACATAAGTATGGTCTTTTTCATTGTGAGTATTGTCTTTATTATAGTGCCATGATTGAAAAAGCAATATATAATATGCATCTATATTTGCTAAAACCACTTCTCCTTTGACAAGATTGTTTAATAGAAAATAGAATCCAACATTGCTCAATTACATCAATGTTACCAACTCTCATAATCCAACTAATTTTATATGGTGAAGAATGGTTCTCTATTGTTAATTATAACTTGTCCACCATTACAAAAGACAATATTCTCACTACAACTTCCATCTATGATCAAATCATAAAGTTTAATGTTGGTGGTACATTGTGTATGAAAAATATTGTAGCGGTATGGATCCTCCCCAAGTTGATTTGGCAATGTCTGTCATTGCAAAAGATCCACTTTCATCAACTAATGGTGTTTTTTCTGTCTTGATCATTCTTATCAAGCAAGTAGGTAGTATCTTCTTTATCAACATGGTCATCTTTCTCATTAGGATAAAGTTTCTTCATTAACTACTTAACATTGTGGGCATTCATCAAATTGATGCTTAGACTAGTTGCAATAATGAAACTTGGCATGTTGTGGATAAACATATGGATTTTGAGGAGTTTCTTTGTTATTTCTTGCTCTTTTTTGTTGTCTTGTCGGTCTTTTTTGTATCTAATAAACCTCCTTTGCGAGTCATGTTGGATTGGAGCATCAGTCAAAACAATCATGTTGGTTTTTTCTTTTTAATCATTGTATGTTAGCCTCTTAAAAAATTTCACTTCAGTATCTTTTACTTATTTTTCTTATTTGGTGTTTGTTTTAGATACATATATAGCTATGGACATAGATTGGAGTTGGTTGAATCTACCAAGGTATCAAAAATTATTTTATAAGATTAGAATTTGTATATATATAACATTTAGATTCTCATTTTAGATAGCATTTATCTTTTCAGAAGGACAGTAGAGTGTCTAAAGAGAGTTGATGAATTCATCAAGTATGCATGTTAGAGATCGGATAGGGATACATTTAAGTACCCTTGTCTATGGTATGTTTGTAGTCTGACCTATGATAAAGACACAATTAGAGCACATTTAGCTTTTAATGGAGTTATTAAGGATAAAGAACTTTGGGAATTATGTTCTGGTATTTCAGCTCATGGTACCCCTTCTAACATAAATAGAATAAGTGGAGATTGCACTAAGGATGATGGTATACATAAAATGATACTAGATGCACTTAAAGCTGTAGTTGATGATGATAAAAAATTTAAATATGGTGATACTAGTCTGGGAGATGGAGATAAATATTTAAATGGATTAAAAAAATTACTTGAAGATTCACAAGAACTATTATTTGAATAATGTAAGAGTTTCAAGAAGCTTTCTTTTGTTCTTCATCTATTTAACATTAAGTGCATGACCGGAATGTCCCAAAAGGCTTTTGATTTGATGATGCAGTTATATAAACCCCTTCTTCCAGAAGGCAATGCACATCCAAATTTTTTTTATCAAGTTAAAAAGATTGTTGCCACATTAGGTTATAGTTATAAAAAGATTAATGCATGTCTCAATGATTGCATTTTATATTGGAGGGAGGAGAATAAGGTTCGAACAAGTTGCCCAAAATGTAGAGAGAATAAATGGATTGAAAAAGAAACTTATGATGGCCATCAAGAAAAAAGAAAGTCCAAAAAGATTCTTCACTATTTTTCATTAATCCCAAGACTTCAGAGGATGTACATGTGCTCTAAAATAGCTGTAAAAATGAGGTGGTATAAAAAAGAGCAAAAAGTAGATGGTATCTTAAGACATTTAGTTGATTCATCTTGTTGGAAATCTCTTAATATCATTAATGATTTTGGATTTGACCCTCGAAATGCTTGCCTTGGCTTGGCAAGCAATCGGTTTAATCCTTTTGATAATATGAGTGTGAGCTATAGCATTTGGCCAGTTATTTTGCAGCCTTATAATTTACCACCATGGGAGTATATGAAATGGCCTAATATATTTCTATCCTTGTTTATACCAAGTCCACATGGACCTGGTAACAACATCGATGTTAACCTACAACCTCTCATTCATGAATTAAATCTTTTGTAGAATGGGGTTGACATTGGTAACAACATCGATGTTAACCTACAACCTCTCATTCATGAATTAAATCTTTTGTAGAATGGGGTTGACACATATAATGCTTCGAGAGGCAAGAGATTCAACATGTGTGCTGCATTGTTGTAGACCATAAATAATTTTTCTACACATGCATACTTTGTGGACCTGGTAACAACAATGATGTTTACCTATAATCTCTCATTCAAGAATTAAATCTTTTATGGAATGGAGTTGACACATATAATGCTTCGAGAGGTAAGAGATTCAACATGCATGCTGCATTATTGCAGACCATAAATGATTTTTCTACATATGCATACTTTGTGAGCTCAGATGTGGCACTCTCAAGTCTTTAAAATATGAGAAGATAAGTTATGAAAAGACGGGAGTAAGCCGAAAGAAAAAATCAGCCTGGATAGCAAGTTGTAGAAATTTAGCCAGCTCACCTTGAGATTAGATCAGCTAAATTGAAAACTAGATCGGCTCAGTCCAGGACTAGATCGGCTATATCTCAAAAGAAAATTTAGATAGAAAGCAATATTTTTGAGACTGCTGATATGGTACATAACTGGGTTGACTCAGTCTGAGACTGAGCCGATCTAGTCGCAGGTTAGTCGGCTCAGTCTGAAACTGAGCAGGCTCAGTGTTGTAGGTTTAGTTTTGTGTACGTGGATTATTTAGATTTGAAAAAAATTTTCTATAAGCTTGGGACTTGATTCTTTTATAAAGTATTTATACTAAAAATAGGTCAAGAATTATAAAATACTGAAATTATATTAAAAAAAGCTCTTGCCTCCTAGAAAACTCTTGTGCTCTCTTTCTCTCTTTTTTTTCTTGAATTCATTGGTTTTGCTTCTACATTGATTCTAGGAGTTTGTTTCTTGTTGCTTGACTAATCACCAGTGGCCATGCCGGTCCGAGAGAAGATCGTATTATCCAATATCTAGTATCAAAGCGATGTTGCATGGGAAGAAGAAAGACACTTAGGATTTCTACATCCAGAATCTGCTGCACTAGATTTTATCCTATAATCTTCTAGTTTTCTTCATGATTATCTCTAGATTAAGGTGGAGAGTAGTTGCATGAAGGAAAGATGATACATAAGATTAAAACAAGAATCTAGGGCCCATAGATCTTCATTGAAGGATAGTTTTGCTGGTGTGTGATCGAAGAAGGATGTTAGAATTTTGCTCTTGATTTGATGTAGTCATGGGATCAAGTGGATTCAAGGTGGATTTTGAGAAGTTCCACAATAAGGAGAACTTTACCTTATGGTAGTAAAGGATAAAGGACTTGTTGGTTCAGCAGAGAATCTACAAGATCTTGGTAAGAGAAAGACTAGAAAAGATTAGTGCTAAGGACTAAAAAGAGTTGGAAGAAATTGCTTTTAGCATAATGAATATGCTTGGTCGATTAGGTGTTGCTCGAGGTTTGCACAGAGACCATGACAAAGGAGCTTTGGATGAGATTGGAGAACACACACATGGAAAAGAACATGATCAATAATCTATGGTTGAAGAAATAGCTGGACAGTCTGAGGATGTTCGAAGGCAAAAATATTATTGTACATATCTAAAGGTTCAATCAGGTGTGTTTTGAGGTGATGAGTTCGGATGTGAAGATTGACGAGGAAGACCGAGCATTACTACTACTTTATTCTCTCTCGAAATTTTATGATAGTCTCATAACAACTTTAGTTATGGAAAGAAGATCTTAAACTATGAAGAAGTTGTTGATGTGCTCAGATCAAATGAGTAGAGAGAAAAGATCTATAAGGGATATCCTAAGTTTAAGATTTTGGTTGTGAATGAAAGATAGGAAAGATCAAAGAAGAAGATAAGAAGAAAATTCAAGGATAGATCAAAGTCTCAAGATCAAAAGAAGACATTGAAATACTAAAAATATCATCAGTCTGGATACCTGAGGAGAGATTGTCCCCTTTTGAAGTCAGAAAAAATAAAAGACCAGCAAGAATGATGATATAGCTTCTGTAAGCAGTGGGAAAGTCCTGCTAGTTGTATTAGATGGATCCATCGAGTATGATACTACATGGATGTTGGATTCAGCATGCTCACACCACTATACTTCTCATCGAGAGTGGTTTGCTATCTAGTAGAAGATCGATGGTGAATGTGTTAACTATGCAGAGTAGCTAGAGTTGGCTCAATTAGGATGAGGATGTATGATGAGATCATTCATACATTATCAAATATTAGGCATGTACCGAAGCTAAAAAAGAATTTGATCTCTTTGGGCTACTTAGAGGAGTAGGGTTATGTTTTTAGTAGCTAGGCTGGGAGTGGATGCTTGAAGATTTTTAAGAAAGCTTTGATGATGATGATGAAGGAAAATCCTGATTTCTCTGACCAGATTCGTTTAGATCTGATCGGATCAAGAGATATATTTCAAAAATTTTTTCTTTAATCCAGATCAAATCTAAGATGTTTCAAATCTAATTTTTATTATTTTAATAATTAAAATAAATTTAGATAAATTAAATCAAATTTAATTTACCTTGAAGTGGATAATCTTATTATCCGTTGATGATCCTGTAAGCAGCGGAAGATTTTGGATCTAGCCATGCAAGTGCCTGGCCTCTACCGATATCCACTCAGGCTAGATCTGGAGATCGTCTTCTTCTCTATCATGTCTCCAAAAATCAGATCTAGATCTAATCTGGAGGATCTTCAAAACACCTTTCAAAGATCAGTAGTTGTCCTTTGCAGCAGCACAGCCTTCTAGCTTTCTATTGCCTTTCTCTCATCTGGATTGCACCAACTAAGGTCCCAAACTTCTTTGGGCATGGAGAGGAGAAGGAGAAGATGGGCTTGGCATGGAGGAGGAGGAGAGAGGCAGCCTTAGGCATGGGGATTTCTTCTTCTCCTTGAGTTGGGCGTAGGGTCTTATTTATAGATTATTTGTGATTCAACTCCTCTTCTTCCCAACCAATCACAACCTTTTGCGAAATCAGATCTAAATCTAATTGGTGGAAATAGAGTCCCTTGGATTTCTCCTTAGATAGTGTCTAAGACTAGTCAAACTTGATTCTTAGGAGAACTCTAATCGAAATCCAAAAAGGAGATGGAGTCATTGTCCAACAAGGACTCCTGGGCGCCTCCAGCTTGGGCACACACCAAGGGTGGCATGCGCCCTCCTCCTTGCCAGGTTCTGGCAGGAGGAACAAGCCCCCACCAGCTCTCCAATAGGTGTGTGACACGTGGATAGAAGTCAAAGTATCAATGGTCAATATTTGACCAGTCAAAGGTCAACTTTTGACCAAAGTCAAAGGACGAGAAATGGCAGGTGACCAAAAATGGCAGGTAATGTCTTACAAAATAAGACAACCTTTTCTGACTTGGACAAGCTCCAGTCAAACCAAGTGAAGGCCTTTGATCGAGCACAAACTCCTTTGGCTCAGTCAGGACAACTTATTTATGATAGTAAAAGAAGAACGTTAGGTTCAATCGAGTGCTAGCACGATTTCCTTGAACCTAATTGAATCTCATTCAGATCAATTGAACTAGATCAGTTCAATTGATGATCACCAGATTCAAACCCTTGTTTGTGTGACCCAGTTAGGTTCAGTTCTGTATGGTAATGGGATATGTCATGATCTCTATCATCGACATCATCGAAACTCCTTTCGATGGATCAGAACTCTTCTGATTCGAACAGCTAGAATGATCGATCATCTAAATCATTCTAATTGCTCCCAAAATCCACCAGTGACACCTAGCAGTATATGGTGGCAACCCATCAGAGCTGAATGCGAACCTCTTGGTGCAGCTACCTATGTGATTAAGTTCTTCTATCTTGAGCCCCGATCAGATTAGGGTTAAGGTGAACTCGTCAAACCCTAGTTTCTGTCATATGATGTAATCATTCGATTCAAGTCCGATGTGAAAACCTAAATAGAAACTCTTTCTATTATTTCACTCTGCCATGGCCATGGGCTTCTGGACTTGATTCTCATGATCATCATAGGGCTGCTCCTCTACCACCGAGGTAGATAGATTCCATCTTGATGCAATCCAGTTCCTACAATGAACATGCTATAGCCAACATACACCTCAGGGTTCCATATGGCTAGGAGACCGAGTAATGGTGTAGTCAAACTATAACACCCTCAAGGTGAACTGCCGATGCACCTCAGGTCAAAGAACCAGACACACTACTGCAGCATCGAGTCAGTCATTGACGAGAAGGTAGACTTCCTAATGACTACTCGAGGTGGTCACGCTCAGTGCCCTCGTTCTCTAACGAGTACCTGTACTCTCGCTCCGGTGTCTCCACACCGTAGACTCAAGACTCATCTACTAAAGAGAAGCGATTGTACACCAACCTTCCGGATCAATCACCATCCTCGTGATGATCCTATGGTCGGGAGCATTTTTATGAGTTAATAATGATTATTCATGTCTTAAATTTTCAACTCTTGAAAATATGAATTATCATTACCATTAACTCAAAGGATGTATCACAGACACTAAATACACATATGTGATAGAAAATAACCCATTTTATTGATTATAGTCAAAATTATAATTTTGCCCCTATAAGTGTATTACAAGTGTCAGCCAATTCTGGCTTCTAGGGCACATATATCTAACAATCTCCCACTTGTCCTAAAGCCAATTGGCTACAAGTCTAAGTCCCATCTTCTCAAGGTGGGCTTCGATCTTCTGCTGGCCCAATGGCTTTGTAAGTGGGTCTGCCACATTATCTATGGAGTTGACTCTCTTGACCTCGACGTAACCCTTCTCGAGGTAATCGCGGATGAGGTGGTATCGCCGCTCAATGTGCTTGGATTTTTGGTGAGACCTCGGCTCCTTAGCAAGGGCTATGGTGCCATTGTTGTCGCAGTAAAGAGGAATGGCATCTGATGGCATTACTCTGAATTTCTGCAGCAAACTTCTTGTACCAGAATGCTTCCTTCGCAGCCTCTGATGCAGCGATATATTCTGCTTCCATGGTGGAATCTGCTATCACAGTTTGCTTGGAACTCTTTCCAGCTGACAGCACCACCATTGCACACAAACAGACTCCAGATGTCGACTTTCGATCATCTATATCGGACATGAAATCCGAGTCTGTGTATCCCTGGACTTGGAGTTCTCCATTACCAAAGACCAACATCATATCCTTAGTTCTTCTCAAGTACTTAAGGATACATTTCACAGAAGTCCAGTGTTCTTCACCTGGATTTGACTGATATCTGCTTGTGACACTCACAGCATGGGCTATATCAGGTCGTGTACATAGCATGGCATACATGAGGCTCCCTATTGCAGAAGCATAAGGGATCTTGCTCATGCGTTCTATTTCCTCAGGTGTGCTAGGGCACATCTTCTTGGAAAGATGAATACCATGTCTGAAGGGTATTAATCCCCTCTTAGAGTTTTCCATACTAAACCTCTTTAGTACTTTCTCTATGTACATCTTCTGTGAAAGTCCTAGCATCCTATTCGGTCTATCCCTATAGACCTTAATTCCTAGAATAAAGGATGCTTCACCTAGGTCTTTCATGGAGAATTCCTTGGACAACCATATTTTGACTGATGTCAACATGGGAATATCATTCCCAATAAGGAGGATGTCATCCACGTACAATACGAGGAAGACAACAGCGCTCCCACTGACCCTTTTTGAAAACACATGGTTCCTCTTCATTTTTGATGAAACCAAACGTTTTTGATCACATCATTGAAATGAGTGTTCCAGCTCCGAGATGCTTGCTTAAGTCCATATATGGACCTTTGCAGCTTGCAAACCTTGTGATCAGTATCACTGGATGTGAAACCTAGCGGCTGTTCCATATAGATATCTTCCTCAAGATATCCATTTAAGAATGCCATTTTCACATCCATTTGCCATATTTCATAATCGAAATAGGCTGCAACGGCAAGCAATGTGCGGATGGATTTTAGCATAGCCACTGGGAGAAAAGGTATCCTGATAGTCAATGCCTTCGCATTGACTATAACCTTTTGCCACTAGTCTAGCCTTGAATGTCTCCACATTTCCCATCTGCACCAATCTTTCTCTTGAAGATCCATTTACACCCAATAGGTACTATACCTTCTGGTGGATCTACCAAGGTCCAGACTTGGTTTGAGTGCATCGAGTCAATTTCTGACTGCATTGCCTCTAGCCATTTCTCGGAGTCGATATCTGATATCGCCTCGTTGTAGGTTTTGGGATCATCACCATGAGCACCATTACCTACGAGGAACATTTTCTCTACTTCCTCTGAAATAATACCTAAGTATCTTTCAGGGGGATGGGAAAACTCTTTCCGATCTACGAGGTGGAGGAGGTAGTGTTCTTATTGGCTCAACCTGATTTGGTTCCAATTGGTCCTTAGCTCGTTGTACTTGTGAGACTTTCTCATCAAGCTTAATCTGCTTTCCAATGCCGCTATCTTGAATAAACTATTTTTCAAGAAAGATGGCATGTCGACTCACAATCACATTGTGGTCTTCTGGAATGTAGAAATAGTATCCTAATGACTCTTTAGGATATCCTATGAATCGAGCTCTAAAGGACCTAAACTCTAACTTGTCCGCTTGTTGTCTTTTGACATAAGCCGGACAACCCCAAATTCTGAGATGACTCAGACTTGGTTTCTTACCGTGCCATATCTCATACGGTGTGGTAGGAACGGTTTTAGAGGGAACCCTATTCAGTAGATAAATTGAAGTTAATAATGAATGTCCCCAAAGAAAATCAGGAAGGTCTGTGAAGCTCATCATGGATCGAACCATATCCAATAGAGTCCGATTTCTCCATTCTGAAACCCCGTTGAGTTGAGGTGTTCCTGGTGGAGTCCATTGAGAGACTATGCCATTTTCCTTAAGATAGTCTAGGAATTCCCGGCTAAGGTATTCACCTCCTCGATCTGATCGAAGAACCTTAATGGGTTTTTCCAGTTTATTTTTCTACTTCATGTCTGAATTCTTTGAACTTTTCAAAAGCTTCAGACTTGTGTCTCATAAGATACACATACCCATACCTAGACAGATCATCGATAAAGGTAATGAAGTAGACAAAATTGCCTCTAGCCGGCACATCAAATGGGCCGCACACATCAGTATGTACTAGGGCAAGGAGATCTGTGGCCCTTTCCCCATGTCCAACAAAAGGGAGTTTAGTCATTTTGCCTTGAAGACAAGATTCACAAGTTGGATATGACTCGAAAGTCAATGGACTCAATAGCCCATTTTTCTCCAATTTGTTGAATCCTATCTTCTGCTATATGACCTAATCTCAGGTGCCATAGATATCTATCGTTTGGACTATCCCTAGGTCGTTTGGCATTCACGTTTTGCTCGATAGTTAAAATAGGTACATCAATATGTAGCTGATAAAGACCATTAATAAGGAAACCATTTGCAATTTTATTTCTTTCATAAAGAATGTTACAATGGTCCTTAAAGAAGGTAATCACATAGCCTTCTTGTGCTAAGCATGAAACAGAAATCAAATTCCTGCTAGCTGCAGGCACATAATAACAGTCTTTCAAAACTAAGTCTAAACCAGATGGTAATCGAAGAGGGTATGTTCCCACGGCTACTGCAGCAACTCTTGCTCCATTACCGATGCGTAGGATCATGTCTCCATCCCTCAGCCTCCTGCTATCCTCAAGACCCTGCATGGAAGTGCACAGATGAGCACTAGAACCAGAGTCAAGCACCCAACTGGATGTAGAAGAAATCCGTAAGGTTAGACTCAATAACGAGCATACCTCCAGAAGGACCTTCCTTCTTGTTCTTCAGGGTGGCCAGGTAAGTAGGGCAGTTCCGCTTCCAATGGCCATCGCTGTTGCAATGGAAACACTTTCCTTTGACATCGACCTTCTTCTTCGGCTCTGCCTTCTTCTTCTTTGATCCTTCCACCTTTTGCTTTTTCACAGACTTCTTTTTCTTTCCATAAGACTTTCTTTTGGAAGAAGTCCGTTCCATAGCAAGAACTGAGCCTTTAGAACCTTTCATAGAAAGCTCAGCGGTAACCAGCATATTCATTAATTCGGCCAAGGAATTTTGAAGTTTATGCATGTGGTAATTCATGATGAATTGCCCATATGCATCAGTCAAGGATTGCAGAATAATATCGTTCTGCAGATCCAAGTCTAACTTCACACCGAGCTTCTCAAGCTCTTCCATGTCCTTGATCATTGTCAGACAGTGATCTTGGACTGACTGCCCATCACGCATCTTAGCCTTAAAAAGTCATTTCGTGACTTGATATTTGGCTGCGCGACTCTGTTCACCAAACATCTCCTGCAGGTGAGCCAACATTTGGCGAGCAGTCCCGATATCTTCATGTTGGCGCTGGAGCTCATCAGACATCGAGCCCAACATGTAATATCTGGCCTTATTATCTTCGTCTAATCCATTTTTCCAGAGACGCTCTCTGTTCAGTGGATGGACGAGCTGGTAAGGTGGGAGGGTCCTGGTCCAATAACATGGGTTAACTTCTCGAAACCCAAAACTAATTTTGTAGTTCCTGAGCCAATCTTTATAATTGGGTCCAGGTCAGTCTATGTGTGTCCAGGATACGTGCCAATGGGTTGGAGGCAGACATTTTTCTGTAGAGAGTCAAAGATTCTAGTTAGATACTATAATTATTGACTTGACCAATTTGTTTAGAAATTTTATTTTTAAACAAATTAGCTCCCACTATTTTCTCGGATCCCTACACTCCCTCTGTAGAGATGCAAAAATCTCCATGATTAATGATTTCTAGTGGGTGGTGCGGTCTCACCAACTGACTCATCACCTCACCTAACAGTTATTGGTGATGGGTTAGCCAATGAGTGAACAACTCTTGTTCAATGATTCTCTAATCATGGTGCACCCAAACTTGATCTCTAATTCATGAATCTCACCGTATCCAGAATATTGATCCACTCCTTAGTTAAGTCAGACCCACCATTTGCATAGACTGGATTCCTAATTGAGTCTCTCACCGTATCCAGAATATTGAGCCCAACTCATCCTCCAGCCCATAGCATCCAATGCCTAATAGACATGGTTGCATCTTTTCGGTGCAACTGAGCCACTGTATCCAGCCGAGAACAATCAACCCCGGGAAGGGCCCGCACATCTACAATGGTGGAAGACCTCAGACTTAATCTTTTCTTAGGGAGAATTGATTCAGGTCTCATTAAACTAGACTTGTCATAGTCATAATAATTATGACTAACCTAGTGGCATGGGTTAGCTCGGATTATTGACCACCTCAGATCAGAACTGTGTCAACAGATATGGCCAGGTAAGTGAGACCGATGGAAGGAATATGCCATTAACTCGTACAAGAATGCATTCAGGTCGAGTAGCTCCCAATTAAAAATCAGTCGATCGTATGTGCCAAACTTACCTTAGACACCAAATTATTGAGCCAGAACCAATTGGGTTAGCCTACAATCCAGACTCTAACCTCTGAGCCTAATTAGGTCTTGCTTGATCGTGACTCGATCTTGACCCAGACTTAATCCTATTAGGCTGGTCAATTTAAGCATTGTTGATCCCATCTAACCAACTCTTGATTCGGTTTGATCAACCGCTTAGACCTAATTGAGCTACCCAAGCCCGAACCCAGTATTATGAATATGTCTTAGATCTAAAATTCTCAATTTTAGATCTAATTAATATTCCATAATCTTAATTCTTAATTAAGTAGGGTTCATAAATAAAATATGCATAATAAATCCTAGGGTTTCAGGATCTAGGATTTTGCAGAAAGTAAGTTTTGGGTTTCTGATTAAGGACGAACACGCAGCACCCCTACACATCATAAGAACACCCCATCGAATGGAAAGAGTGGGCCTTTAAACCCTTCTTCATTCTTATGACCGGACGGCCAAGAGAAACTCCTTAATCAGGAACATTCAATGCTACAAAATAATATCAGATCTATATCATATATCTCATATATAAATCAGATCTAATTATGGCATATTTTGCATACATCTCATGTATCATAATCATACATATTTTCAGATCTAAATTATCTCATAATAATCTAAAAAATTAAATATAAATTGATCTAATCATAGGGCTTTTGGACTTGATTCTCATGATCATCATAGGGCAGCTCCTCTACCACCGAGGTAGATAGATTCCATCTTGATGCAATCTAGTTCCTATAATGAACATGCTATAGCCAACATACACCTCAGAGTTCCGAATGGCTCGGAGATCGAGTAATGGTGTAGTCAAACTATAATACCCTCAAGGTGAACTGTCGATGCACCTCAGGTCAAAGAACCAGATACTACTACAGCATCGAGTCAGTCATTGATGAGAAGGTAGACTTCCTAATGACTACTTGAGGTGGTCACGCTCAGTGCCCTCGTTCTCTAACGAGTACCTGTACTCTCACTCCAGTGTCTCCATACTGTAGACTCAAGACTCATCTACTAAAGAGAAGTGATTGTACACCAACCTTTCGGATCAATCACCATCCTTGTGATGATCCTATGGTCGGGAGCATTTTATGAGTTAATAATGATTATTCATGTCTTAAATTTTCAACTCTTGAAAATATGAATTATCATTATCATTAACTTAACGGATGTATCACAGACACTAAATATACATATGTGATAGAAAATAACCCATTTTATTGATTATAGTCAAAATTATAATTTTGCCTCTAGAAGTGTATTACAAGTGTCAGCCAATTCTGGCTTCTAAGGCACATATATCTAACAGATGAGAGATAGAAGACTGAGCAACAATCTTTATAGACTAGAATGCTTAGTGGTAATGATAGTACAGAGGTGCTAGTAGTGGCACAGGAGGAGTAGCTTCTATATTGATTATGGCACTGTCAGATGGATCACATGAGTGATCGAGGGCTCACAGAACTTAGTAGAAAAGGGATGATCTCAGTCCTGAAGAAGGAGAGCACCGATTTATATGAGTCATGCATCTTTAGCAAATAGCATAAAGTGAAGTTTGCTAGTAGTACCAAGCACAGCAAAGGAGTGCTGGATTTAGTGCATTCGGATGTGTAGGGATTGGCTCCTGATCAGCTAAAGGTGGGGCAAGATATTTTATCACTTTCATTGATGATTTCTCAAGGAAGGTATGGGTTTATCTGATTAGAAAAAAATTAGAGGTGTTTGCCCTATTCAGAGAAGGAGTTAGGAAGATAGGTGAAGTGTCTGAGGTTGGATAATGAAGAAAAGTATACTAGCTTAGAGTTCAGAAGATACTATGAGAAAAATGGCATCAAATGCTATTACATAGTGAAGATGACTCCCCAGTAAAATGATGTCGTGGAGAGGATGAATCGAATACTGATCGAGAAGGCATGGAGTTCGAGGCTACAGACATCACTTCCAAAATCTTTTTAGGATGATGATTTAACTTTTTCTTATTTTCTTGTCAATAGGTCCCCTCACTGCAAGCTGAATGGAGGCATTCTAAAGGAGGTCTGGAGTAAAAAAAAGATGGAGCTTGACCATCTAAAGGTCTTCGATTGTCCGACCTATGCACATGTGGAGGCAACTGAGAGGAGCAAGTTGGATCCTAAATCTCAAAAGATGACATTCATAAGATATCCACAAGATGTTAAGGGGTATTTGCTATCAAATTCTAAAGCACAGAAGGTAGTGATCAATAGGGATGTTATTTTTTATTAGAAGATCATCTTGGAGAGGTGTGGGAGTACAGGAGGAACTAAAAAAATGAAGGTGAATAATGGTGGCCAGTCAGGGATTGATGGCATGCAGGTTACACCTACTTACAAGAGTATTCCTGTTGAGGTGTAGCTGGGTAGGAGAGTACTGACTCAGATTGAAAATTAGCATGGAGAGCCAGCCATTCAGTTAGATGTGCAGGAGCAACCACAGACATCAGGCAGGACTAATGTGCCAGTGGGAGTGGCTTTGCACAAGCCCTCGCATACTGTTAGAAGATCGATCAGATATGGCATTAATGAGATTATCTCCTATACACTCATCACTGCTAATAGAGATCCAGAGAAATTTGCAGAGGCCATGGAGAGTGAGGATCATGATTCATAGATGCAGGTCATGATGGAGGAGATGAAATCACTGAAGAAAAATTAGACATGGCAGCTGGTGGATCTTCTAGAAGGTGCTCGATCTATTAGCTCAAAGTGGATGTTTACAAAGAAGGAGGCACTTTCAAAATAAGGTTGAGTCAGATTCAAGGCAAGGCTAGTAGCAAAGGGATACTCATAAAGAAAAGAAATTGATTATATAAAAATTTTCTCTCCTATGGTGCGTCATACATTTATTCGGATTTTTGTTATCACTGGTGGCACAATATAATATGGAGTTGGAACAGATGGACATGAAGATGGTATTCCTTTATGGATTTTAGAAGAAAGAATCTACATGAAGTAGCCAGATGATTTCAGAGAGATTGGATAGAAAGAAAAGGTATGTTTACTCAGGAGGTCATTGTATGACCTAAAATAGTTTCCTTGTCAGTGGTATCATAGATTTGATAGCTTTATTTTGAGTCTAAAATTTATCAGATGTGAACATGATTACTGCATCTACATCAAGAATGTAGATGAGGAGGATGCCCTATACTTGCTACTATATGTAGATGATATGTGATAAACATCATAAATTCATTAATAAAAGTATTAATTTATTAATTAATTTATATTAATTTTTAAAAATTAATAATTAATTTATATATATTTTTTGAAAAAATTATATTTTTATTAATTAAAAAATTAATTAAAAAATAATAAAAAATAATAAAAATTAAAAAATAAAATTTTATCATCAATAGAAAGAGCTCATTTTTTTGATCACAATAAAATAAATTTCAAGTAAAACGGAGCTAAAATGGAAAAGATATAAATTTTGAAAGATATAAAATAAATAAAAATTAAATAAAAAAAAGAAAACGGCTCAGCCGGCTCCGCAAGCCGAGCCACCAAGCCAAGCCAAGCCATCAAGCCGACTCAGCCGTTGAAGCCATCAGCCGGTCCACGATCTAGGCGTGGACCGCCAGCTCAGCAAATTTCGGCGAATCAGAGATTGCCACGTGGTGGACCTAGACCCCTTAAGGGTCTACAGAAATTTATCGCGGCTCACAAGGGTAATTTAGTCTTTTCGTCATCGACAACAGCGGTGCTGATTGGTTGCGGTGTGCGGTGCGGCCGGTCCACGCGGTCCATGGGAACAGTTATTGCGCGATCGGACGGATGTGGTTGTTTGCGGTCAGGATCGGACGGCTGTGGTTGCTTCCGAATTTTATTCAGATACAAACATCACGCGGATCACCATCGGACGGCAGCGCTCGATCCAGGCGATGATCCGACGGTCCAGAATGCTGCCGACGGTGATCAAGACTCCCGAAGCATGATTTGCGGCCAGATTTCCTCGATCAAGCGCGATCCAACGGCCAGAATTTAATCCGACCCGATCTGAGCTTATCTGCATCCGATTTTGATGATTTTTGGACCGTTGGATTCCTATTGAATGGCTGGATTTTATCAGATTTATCAGAGTCATATCAGAGCTATTTTGATTCAAATTTTATCCAAATTTATTTGTATTTTGATGATTACAAAGGCATTAGTCCCATATTGCCTTTAGAAAAAATATCCAGCCCTCCTAGCTCTATAAAAAGGACCCCAGGCCATCAGAAATCAACATCTCCGATCAAGGTGAAGCTTTGGTACAGGGCGAAGCCAGGCTATGGGTTAAAGGCTGCTTCGAAGCAACGGGTGCCGAGAAGAAGAGCCGAGCTTCTACACCATCTTTCTGCCAATGCCGATCCAAGATCAGAGATCAGGCTATTTTATTTTATTTTTTCTTTTTAAATTTTATGTATTTAAATTCTAAAATTTTAATTAATAAAAATTTTATTTTTGCATTTTAATTTCTTGCTTTTTATTTTTATTGCAATTTAATTTCTGCACTTTAAATTATTGCTTTGCAAGTAGATGCTAAGATCTAACTAATAGATCTTAGTACCAAATTTAAATTTCTGCACCTTTTAATTTTTGCTTTTAATTTTTCATTTTCAATCTTCCGACTTCAGTTTTTATTTCAAAATTCAAATCATTTTCTTTTTCTTCTCAAAAAAAAATCAAAGATTTCAAATCTAAAAACACTACCTTCTCTGTGGATTCGACCCGACTCACTACTATCTACGCAATTTCAATGATTTTAAGAAGTCGGATTAAACTGATAAACACGGTGTCTTAACGACAACATCGCATCCCTATCAAGTTTTTGGCGCCGTTGCCGAGGAAGGAATAGATGCTATTTTTTTCTTTGATTTCTTTAAATTTTTTTTTTAAATTAATTTTTATTTTTGCTTACTAATTTTTTTTATTTATTTTGTAGAAAAAAAAAGGAGAAAACGAAGAAAGCATCTAATTTTGGTGAGATCAATCCTAACCCTAGTCCTCTTTTCTTTTTATTTATTTATTTATTTATTTTATTTTTAAATTAATTTAAAAAAAATATTCATTTAAACCTAATTAAAAGCCTCATGATAAGATTAGAAATCCTAACTGTTTAGAGCATGCATCATATTAGTTTTATTTTTATTTTTATTTTTTTTTTTTTGGTGATTGCTGGAGGCAAGGTAAGCCTTTCAGAATTCAATTAGTTGCATGCATCTAGTTTAAATTGCATAGAAACCCTTTGATTGAATTTTTTTTTTTTGCATATTCATATTAAATCAAATTAAGGGCACAACCCAATTAAACAAGATAAGGTGGGGATTTGATCACCCTTCCTTAGCCCACAAACAACCAACCAGCATCCTGCATTGACCTAAGCCTTTAATTTTAAAATCAATTAGACATCAACCCTAGGAACTCGAGCTCAATAGGATAAGGAATCCTAAGAGTTGAACCGGGTTAGGATAAGTCAATTTGACTGGTGTCTAGGAAAGTGGTTCAGGGACGATTGGGCCCGAAGGAAGGTGGTTTCTAATTGGTTCCGTTCGCTTACCTGGCCAAGCACAATTGGTGTCTAAGGCAAGCAACGGGGGGACTCCCACCGACCTTACACTTACCTGGCTAGTTGATTGGCTAATCCTACACTTGGAGGGCTTGAAGGTGACCTTGGCAGTTAGGAGCTGTCTAGATCTAGGATAACCCTTAGTCAGGATTGATTGACCAACTTGATTGCTAACCAACATCAAACCTAATTAAACCTAATTCTTCTCTTTCTTCTTAGTTCTAGGACTCCTTAGGACCTCTTCTTTAGAACTCTTCTTTCTTTCTTCTTCTTAAAAAAAATCTAAAATAAAAATAAAATAAAAATTAAATTAAACTAACTAAAAAAATATAAAAATAATAATTAAATTAAATTAAATTAAATTAAAATTAATAAATAAAAAAAAATTAATTTTTAATATAATAAAATAATAATAATAATAAAAAAAAATATTCTAAAAATTTTTTTTGAACCATACATTAGGGTTACACTAATACATGCATGGTAGGAAATCACTTTTTCTGATTTAGTTGAACTTAATTGAATGGTTGATTCACATTAAACATAATAATCAAATGGCTAATATGAAATCTAATAGTCCAAAAATTAGATAAAGTTGACCTTCTTGATCAGAAAATAGATCAACTCCTAACCCTAGGTCAACAATCTTCTTCACATAATTATCAGGAGAATTATTCAATCTGTGCTAGTCCAACCCATCATGTAAGTGAATATCCTATGACTGCACAGTTTCCATATTTTATCCAAGAACAAGTTCAAGCTACTCAAGGATACTCCAAATTGATTAATGACCCATTTTCAAATTCATATAATTCAGATTGGAGTAACTTTAATTTTTCTTGGACATCCCAACAGACTCAGGCTCAGACCCAAATTTCACTTGAGCAAAATTATCAAAATTATGCCTATAATAATGGTCAGCCTAGTCAGTTTAACCAGCCATCATATTATAATCAGCCTTCATACCCACCTCCTCAACAGACCAATCTAGCTGATGATAGATTTAACCAACTTCAACAATTAATTCTAACTCAACAGCAATCTATCGCCAGACTAGAAGCTCAAATAGGACAATTAGTTGAGTCTAACATGAGGAGAGAACTAGATCAACTACCGAACCTACCAATTTCAAATAACCCACCTAATGACCACCAACCACCTGGATTAAATTATCAATCTAATGTTTCATCTAAGAATCTCCAATTTGAGAATACCAAAGTAATTCCTGAACTTAAAAGCTATAGGATTCTTATGGACCCATACCAAGACCAGGTGAGAGAGGCTAGTACTGATGCTAGCCAAAATAAAAATTTAGAGGAACTTGGTTAGTACTGAGACTAACCACATAGAAGAACCCAAGCCAGGAATTAGTACTGATGCTAGTTCCAGTTTAAATGAGATAGAAATAAGGAAAAAGAGAATAGATGATTTACCCGAGACTTATAAACCTAATGTCCTATTCCCTTCAACCCTAGAAGCTGGTTCTTCTTATAAAAATCAAAAGGCATGTAATGAAATGTCAATGGAGTTGTTTAAGCAGGATCACATTAATTTACCTCCAGAATTAAAACCGCCTTTAGTCACCATTCCAGCACCCATTGAATCAAACTTAACTCCTAAAACTCCATTCATGAGCATTTTAGAAGAACAAATAGGAGTAATTCTTAATAAACATGGGTCTGAGAATGGAATCATAAAATATATCCCAAAAATTAACAGTGAATATATCAATAATGGGATTAAAAATCAACATCAACTTTCTGAGATTGGCAATCCAAAACCATTGGAATTTGTCAATCCAATATTCGACACAGGATAGTGAGCTACATTGTGTCTGGCTGAAGACGGTAAACTTAGCGCTTGTTGGGAGGCAACCCAATATTTAGTTTTTATCTAATTTATCTTTTTAGTTTATCTTTTTTTAGGATAATTTGAATAAGTTGGAGGGAGAGCTCAAATTTTCAAAGGCATGTGCTGGACCAAAAATAAATAAAAATAAATAAATAAATAAATAAAATATAGGTGTATTCTTCCATGTTTTTTATTACATCCTTTATTTTTTCTTCTTCTCCATTGAGGACAATGTCGATTAAGTTGGGGGGAGAGAAAAATAAAAATTTTAAAATTTTAAGTCCTCGAAAAAGTTAGTATTTAGTATTTAGATACTTGATTATGCTTAAGAATCGAATTAAACTAAGCATTTTTAAAAAAAATTGATGCACAGATTAGAGAATCTATGAGATATTGAGGAATCAAGTATTAAGAAAATTCAATAAAGAGTTAAGTCCAGAACATAAAAAATTTTTTTTCTTGGAGCATTTCTAATTATTTCTACTAGCATCAAAGAAAAGTCTACTTTTTATAGGCTTGTGTAGGGTAACTATACGTTTCTTCATATAAAAATTTATTTTAATAAAATAGTTTCCAAGTACTTCTCACTGAGTAACCGGGCCTCTTTGCCTAAGCAAGCATTGAGTTTCGCGTCAAAAGGTGGGAAGGGCAAAGAAGCTCGTTGTAAAGCTAGTC
Organism: Cocos nucifera; assembly: GCA_006176705.1. Lineage (NCBI taxonomy): Eukaryota > Viridiplantae > Streptophyta > Magnoliopsida > Arecales > Arecaceae > Cocos > Cocos nucifera. The sequence goes on along the minus strand of QRFJ01006414.1, from coordinate 23,752 downwards.
TTAACTCGTAGCCTATTTGATTCGAGCTAGTAAGCCCGAGGGGTATTCTATACCTAGTGCCCTAAAGCCAACTGGTTTGGGAGTCATTGGCCCAAGACTCGCTACATGGATCAAATAGAAAGCTTAAGGAGTTAAGACACTCAATAGTGGTACAACGTTAAAAAAAAAAAAAAAAAAAAAAAAAAAAAAAAAAAAAAAAAAAAACATTGGTTTCCCACCGAGTAACCGGGTCCCGTTGCCTAAGTAAGCAATGATATTCGCATCAAAAAGTGGGCAATGTGAAAATAAAAATTAATAAATGAAGGATGGAAGTAGCAATACACCTGCCTATATGAAAGTTTAGACAAATCAGAGATAAAAGTGGAATAATTTAGAAAAAGTTCTGAAAAATTTAATGTTCTTTACTTAATTTTTCTATTGATAAGTATTAATACCCCAATGATATATCTCATTTAAGCTCTACTGAATATCAATGGCCATTTTGAAAATTGCTTAGGTAAAATTCGAAACTCTAAAGTTAAAAGGTATTTAAAACTAAATTCTTTCTTTACTCGAGGACGAGCAAAGCTTAAGTTGGGGGGTGTGATAAGCATATCATAAATTCATCCAATAAAAGTATTAATTTATTAATTAATTTATATTAATTTTTAAGAATTAATAATCAATTTATATATAATTTTTGAAAAAATTCATATTTTTATTAATTAAAAAATTAATTAAAAAATAATAAAAAATTAATAAAAATTAAAAAATAAAATTTTATTATCAATAGAAAGAGCTCATTTTTTTGATCACAACGAAATAAATTTCAAGTAAAACGGAGCTAAAATGGAAAAGATATGAATTTTTAAAAATATAAAATAAATAAAAATTAAATAAAAAAAGAAAACGGCTCAGCCGGCTCCGCAAGCCGAGCCACCAAGCCAAGCCAAGCCATCAAAGCCGACTCAGCCATTGAAGCCATCAGCCGGTCCACGATCCAGGCGTGGACCGCCAGCTCAGCAAATTCCGGCGAATCAGAGATTGCCACGTGGTGGACCTAGACCCCTTAAGGGTCTACAGAAATTTATCGCGGCTCACAAGGGTAATTTAGTCTTTTCGTCCGACAACAGCGGCGCTGATTGGTTGCGGTGTGCGGTGCGGCCGGTCCACGCGGTCCATGGGAACAGTTATTGCGCGATCGGACGGATGTGGTTGTTTGCGGTCAGGATCGGACGGCTGTGGTTGCTTCCGAATTTTATTCAGATACAAACATCACGCGGATCACCATCGGATGGCAGCGCTCGATCCAGGCGATGATCCGACGGTCCAGAATGCTGCCGGCGGTGATCAAGACTCCCGAAGCACGATTTGCGGCCAGATTTCCTCGATCAAGCGCGATCCAACGGCCAGAATTTAATCCGACCCGATCTGAGCTTATCTGCATCCGATTTTGATGATTTTTGGACCGTTGGATTTCCTATTGAATGGCTGGATTTTATCAGATTTATCAGAGTCATATCAGAGCTATTTTGATTCAAATTTTATCCAAATTTCTTTATATTTTGATGATTACAAAGGCTATTAGTCCCATATTGCCTTTAGAAAAAATATCCAGCCCTCCTAGCTCTATAAAAAGGACCCCAGGCCATCAGAAATCAACATCTCCGATCAAGGTGAAGCTTTGGTACAGGGCGAAGCCAGGCTATGGGTTAAAGGCTGCTTCGAAGCAACGGGTGCCGAGAAGAAGAGCCGAGCTTCTACACCATCTTTCTGCCAATGCCGATCCAAGATCAGAGATCAGGCTATTTTATTTTATTTTTTTCTTTTTAAATTTTATGTATTTAAATTCTAAAATTTTAATTAATAAAAATTTTATTTTTGCATTTTAATTTCTTGCTTTTTATTTTTATTGCAATTTAATTTCTGCACTTTAAATTATTGCTTTGCAAGTAGATGCTAAGATCTAACTAATAGATCTTAGTACCAAATTTAAATTTCTGCACCTTTTAATTTTTGCTTTTAATTTTTCATTTTCAATCTTCCGACTTCAGTTTTTATTTCAAAATTCAAATCATTTTCTTTTTCTTCTCAAAAAAAAATCAAAGATTTCAAATCTAAAAATACTACCTTCTCTGTGGATTCGATCCGACTCACTACTATCTACGCAATTTCAATGATTTTAAAAAGTCGGATTAAACTGATAAACACGGTGTCTTAACGACAACATCGCGTCCCTATCAATATGCTCATAGCCAGCAGGAGTATGAAAACTGTGAAAGGATTGAAAAAGACATTATCAACAGAATTTAAGATAAAGGATCTGTGTTCGGCAAAGAAAATCCTTGAAATAAAGATTTATAAAGATAGGTACAAAGGAGTGCTCCATTTATCATAAGAAGGTTATGTCCAGAAAGTTCTAGAGAGGTTTGGGATGGAGAAGGCCAAACCTATAGAGACACTATTATCGAGCCACATATCTCTCTCTGAGTATCAAATCTTTCAGTTAGAAGAGGAGAGAGAGAGTACATGGATAGAGTTCCTTATATCAATGTTATAGGCAGTGTGATGTACACTATGGTATGCTATAGACAAGATATAGCACAAGCAATGAGCACGTTTAGTAGATACATGGCTAATCCTGAGAAGGAGCACTAGAAAGTATTGAAGTGGATATTGAGATATCTGCATGGAACAAGAGACTATGGCTTGGTGTTTGCTGGGCAGCCTAAAGGATTTGAAGATGAAGGTTTGGGTCCTCTTAAAGGATTTGTAGATGCAAATTATACAAGTAATTTTGATACAAGGAGGTCTACTACTGGATATCACTTCTGTATATTTGGTGGACCGGTATCTTGGAGATCAACCCTTCAACCAATCATGGCCTTATCTACCATAAAGATCGAGTACATTGGAATGATTGAGGCTGCAAAGGAAGCTCTTTAGCTTAGGAGGCTGATTGTTGAGATGAGGGTGAAGCAGAGTAAGGTTATACTGTATAGTGACAATCAGAGTGCACTGCTGCTTGTACAAAACCTAATCTATCATGTGCACACAAAGTATATAGTGTGAGATACCACAGGATCAGAGAGTTGGTGGAGGAAGGTGAAGTTGAACTGATGAAGGTCCATATAAAGGAGAATCAGTCTGATACACTCATGAAGGTACTCTCCAAAGATAGCTTTTAGATGTGTGTGGCATGGATGGGTTTGTAAGAAAAAGATGAGTTCACAAGGATTTGAAAGCACCAAAATGGAGAATGTGAGTTCAGATGTGGCACTCTCAAGTCTTAAAAATATGAGAAGATAGATCATGAAAAGATGAAAGTAAGTCGGAAGAAAAATCAGCCTAGATAGCAAGTTGTAGAAACTTAGCCAGCTCACCCTGAGAATGAGTCAGCTAAGTTGGAAACTAGGTCAGCTCAGTCTAGGTCTGAGTTGGCTATATCTTAGAGAAAAAATTAGATAAAAAATAGTATTTTGGGACTACTGGCATGGTACACAACTGGATTGGCTCAGTCTCAGATGAGCCAATCCAGTCGTAGGACTGAGCCGGCTCAGTGTCATAAGTTTAGTTTTGTGTATGTGGGTTATTTGGATTTGGGGGAGTATTTCTATGAGCTTGGGACTTGATCCTTTTGTAAAGTATTTATATTGGAAATAGGTCAAGAATTATAAGATGCTGAAATTACACTGAAAAAAGCTCTTTTCTTTCGAAAAAATCTTGTGCTTTCTTTCTCTCTTTTCTCTCTTGAATCCATTGATTTTGCTTCCGCATTGATTCTCGAAGTTTGTTCCTTGTTGCTTGGCTAATCACCAGTAGCCACGCTGATCTGAGAGAGGGTCATATTACCCAACATACTTATCAGGTTGGAGCACAAAAGGGTGATTGGCTTGTTCATAATGTAATAAAAATACATGCTCCGATTGGTTACATTCTAGTGAAAAACATTATTATGCTGGTCATAGACAGTGGTTGGACAAGGATCAAAAATTTTGATGAATGAAATTATGGTTTTATGATAAAGAAGAAGATATGAGAGATGTACCTAAGAATGTCCCAGAGGCTCAATGGAAGGAAGTTAAAGATAGTTGGTCTACTCTATAGTGGCAGATATATAAAAATTATTATCTTTCATTGGTTGAGGTCATTTTTTTTCATTGTGGTTAAGATCGGTCTTAAATTTTCGTATATATAAAATAATAGCAGAATAGGGCTGATACCAACATTGAATGCAAGAAGAAGTATAAGTACCCATATTATGTAGGAACGAGGAGCTTCGCACAAATTAATCACCTATAGGTAAAATCCATCTAAATTTCTTTAAGTGCTTGCTTTAAGAAATATGTTTATTATGTTCATTTAATCATTTTTTATGTTGTATACTCCGTTCAAAAGGACAAGAAAATAATTAAGCTACCCCCGCATGTGGGCCAAGACTCGTACTAGAAAGGATAATAATTTTATAAATGATGCTATTGTTGGACTCATTGTAAGTATCTTTTATCAGTCAATTAAACTATAGGTCTATTTTATTTTTATTATAATATTTGTTTCTTGTAATTAATACACATCTACTAGAAACCAACAGGAGATGCTTAAAGATACAGAAGAGGATGAGGTATTTTCTAAATAGTTTGACAAAAAAAGACTGAATATGGTCCGTTGTTTAGGGATAGGACCAACTTTTTAGTTCACTATGGGGTACTAAAGCAACTAATGAAGTCTTAAAAAAGAAAAATGGGAGTCTACGCAAAATGGTTCATGACTTGGCAGGTCAAGTTGGGACTCTTCATATCCAAGTAGCAAAAATTTATGGTTCAAAAGCTTCGGTGGGTACTATAGTTGAATGTACAATTCATTTTTTATTTTCATGTGAATGAGATTGGACAACTCAATCTTTATTTTCAAAATTTTCATCTTTTTTTTTTGAAATTATAAAAGTATCATACAAGAAGCTGGTGACCATTCGCTCTACTTGCTATTTAATTTTTATTTTAAGTTGATTGTACTCATTTGTTAATAAGGTATTGCCAATATGAAAAAAGCTGATAACCATTTGTCAAAGATAGACAAAATATCATTAGTTAGTACCAAATATAGCCCAGAGATATCTATTATATCATTACTTTATGCCACATTCATAATTTAATATTTTTTAATAAAGTTAGTTAACTCTCAGTTATTTTTAGAATGGTAATGGAGCTGATCAAAACCATTCTAAAGTGAACACACCACCTATTCCTGAATCGTCTAAAATTATAAGTGAAATTTAGTTTCACGAATTTGAAGATTTTAATAGAATGGTTCGATGTTGTTATAGTGGTGAATCATCAGGATTTGCTGATTAGATCTTATAAAATTAGTACTTATAGGATGAAGAAGTTATTTTATTGGATGTCTTACAGAAAGAAATAGGCAAAAAAATATTTATTTTCAATAATAAAGGCAAAATGTTAATGGGCAAGTGTTTGGAAGATGTGTTTTATAAGATTTCTGTTTCTTATGCAACTGAGCCCGATGCTTCATTGCTTGTAAAGAATAAAAGTCGAGCTTTAATAAAACATGCTATAGGCACTCATATTATTTGATGGAAAGATTATGTATGTCTTTAGGTACATATATTTTTAATAGTCACTTAAGCTCTAAAATTATATATATAGAGAGCCAGACTAGAATACATTTGATCAGATTTAGACCCAAATTAGCTTAGGTCAAAACTCTATAATGGGGGTTGTACATTAATGATCCAAGCCATTGGATGTGATCTACTACCATAAAACTACTTGAACACCAAAAATCATATGATTTGAAGACTTCTAACCTATGCATTAAGTAGTCAAAAATTAGACAACCTAAATAAAATTGAATTAGATGTATTTTTGGATCACTTGATGCATAGGCTAGAGATCTTCAAATGATATGATTTTTAGTGTATAAGCAATTTTGAGATAGTAGATCACATCCGATGGCTTAGATCATTGATGTAGAACTCTTATTATAAAATTTTGATCTGACCGGATCTGAGTCCAAATCTGATCGATTGTATTCTAGCCTGACTATATATATATATATACATACTTTTATAGATTCAGGTCGGAGATATGATGGATAATACCAAGGAAAGATAGGGATTATCTTACTGATGGCTTCATATATATATATATATATATATATATATATATATATATATATATATATATATATATATATATCTTTCTTTTACAGATTTAGGCTGAGGATAAGATGGATGGTACTAAGAAAAGATAGGGATTATCTTTCTGATGGCTTCATAGATCAGATTTTGCAAAGTTAACTTTTTGGTGTTAGCAATTCAACTTTACTTTATTCTCTTTTTAATGCAGCAAAAGTGAGCTTAGAACTTATGTATAAAGTATAGAAGATTACCTGGAACTTGTTTATTTCATATTTTAAGTTTTAGTATTTACTTTCTTTTATATTCAAAAATTTGATGGTGTATGGTCTTATTCTTTGAATTTTTATAAAACTAAAAAAATAGTTGAAATAATTTTTTTGAGACTACCACTATGTATATTCAATTCTTTTTAATACAATAGTAAAAATTATCTTATTTGTAGTTGTTTCATTTCTTTGAAGCTAATAATTATCATATATTATTCAGTAGTACAGGATCCTTAAATAAGTTACTAATACATCATTTCTATTTTTATTTATTATTGTAGGTGATCCATATTTTAAAATTGGATAGAGCAGTAATGTCTAAAAATTAATTATATACCTATATTTTATTATTGATAGTAGAGGTCCACTTATACCCATACTTTGGTAACTCTTATGCATTTTGATTCGTGTATATTTAGTTACCCATATTTAATAAAGGAAGGTGTACACTAGACCTATACCCATGTATATACTCTCACCTATATTAGATGTTACATGGATAAAGTTGGGGATACACATAGAAAGAAATAATGTAGGTATAAGCTGCACCTACGTCGGACATACCCACGTTTAACCAAATGTGTATAGCAACATGGGTGTAGGTGCATCTCCATATTTTTTAGGCTTTTACCCATGAATCTTTTGTGTGGGTGTATCTCAGCTTTCTTATAGTGAGAAGAAGACCCTCCCACTATATTCATTGACTCCTTATGAAGCTGGTAATCCTTCTCAAATTTTTGAAGCAACCCTAGCAAATCATGGTAGTTGACTTCAGGCTTTATCATTCTAAAATGAGTAAGGAAGAAGAGAAAAGACTTGGGCAAGGAGTTTACTATAGCATCTTTCCCAAGCTACTTATGCAAGAAAAGTTGAACTTGCTCAAGTGCTCAATCATCTCAATCATGTATAATTATGATCAGTGACAGATACGCCATCCCTCATCTGGGCATTGAAGATGGCATAACTAGTATTGTGCCTCTCAATGTCGTCGAGAGTGCTAAAAGACTTGTTTAATATTTGAAGCATGTCTTCTAACTGAGTAGATTCAAACCTATGACTAAACTCATCACTTATAGCTGCTAGCATGATGCAATGAATCGTGGTTCAGTCATTGAGCCACTTCTAGAAAGTATCTCGAACCATTCTACATCCATTGAAAGCTGGCTCCTCAGATGCTGGATCTATCAAAATATACAAAATTGGCTCATGCTCCAGGACAATCTTCAACTTTTGATACCAGCTATCGAAGTTGAGTTTCATTAACTTATCATTATCGAATAATGAATAGAGCAATAGGTAGTAGCCATAATTGTACAGAAGGAAACCAAAAATCTAATTAGTATATGATTTATCAAATCTAAATATTTAGACTTTAATCAAAAGATTCTTCTATTATTTTATTCGAATTGGTAGTCTCTACCTTCAATTTGAAGAATTATCCTAATTTTTTAGTAGATACTAGATCTACATAGACTGCACACAAGCCTAATTTTGATCGGTCAATCCTTGTGCATCTATGGGTAGGTTCATAATCAATTATTTCTCTAAATAATTTTTAGTAAGTTAATTTTGATTCAGAAATCTATCAGTAGGCTTTAGCCTCCACTGAAAAGGTTCGGTTAGATCCAACCATTATCATGATCATATTTAGTCCATCTAACCAATGAATGATTAAGCTCAACATTGGTTAGTCAACCTAATTACCATTTAGAAAGACATGGCTAAATAATCATATTATGAATGATAATTATAATAGCCAATAAGCACTTAGCCTTTGGGCCTCTAATGATTATTGAGCTAGTGGACCTATTATCTATTATCACTTAACTTAATGGGAGGCTATGATTTAGTTATCACCATAACTATTTCATTTTAAGGATCTAATAATTTTAGAAGATCTGATTAACTCATTTTAAAAGAATAGAGAAGAAGATTAATCAACCAATCACAATCCTTCCACTGACTTCACCAAGTTAGATTAATGGAGATTAGAGATTAGCTATTTTAGAGGCACCTAAATCAATCACGTTGATTTACTTAGTTGACATGGGTCAACTTGAGTTATTAAGTGATCTGATCAAAATATAATTTCACCAAGATGGCCAGGTAAGTCAGATTGGTAGGAGGGATATGCCATTAATTCATCAAAGATCGAATTAGTGCAAGTAGCTCAATTAAAGACCACTAGTTTAAACTGCTAGACTTATCTTAGATACCAACTGGTTAGTTAGTTTTGATTGGATCCACTTAACAATTTGGGCTAGACTACTTAGCCAAGAATCAAGCCTATTTGGTTCTTGTTAAAAACATGGACTTAACTAACTATAACTATTTCAATTGATCTAGAGTATCCTTGACCTAATCTAAAATAATACTTGATTAGATTTAGTCAATTACTCTGATTAAGTCCATTCTTTAATCTAACCTTAGATCTAACCCAATTAATAGATCTAATTCATATTAATCCATTAATCCATGTGTTATGATTTTGTCTTAGGATCTTTAATTTACAATTCTAGATCCCAATTTGTAACCCTTAATTCTTAATTAAGTGTTGGACTGATGGGTTGGGGTTCGACATTTCAAAAATAATTTTTATATTTGTAAAATATTTTTATAATATGGTTATGTTCACTAAATGGGTCAACTCATTTCAGAAATGGGTTGGCTTATTTCATAAACATCAATCAATTGCATATTTAGTTCATAAACTATGCACATATCATAAAAAGAACCAAGAATATATTTTAGATCTAATCTAAACATATTCATGATCATAAATTTTAGACTAAAATAATTTTAAATCTATTAAATCATAAATATTTTTAGATCATATCTAATATATTTATAATTAATTTTTAGATCAGCACATACTAGGATAATCTTTTCACTGTAAGAGATAAACCTTACAGCAGGACAACCTTATAAGATCAGTCTGTACGATCTAAATATTTATTTTAGATTTAAATATAAGATTATAATTTAGATCTAATCTAAATTATCAATCAAAAACATGCATAAATACTATGTTAATTAGACCTAGGCATTGATATATATCAATGATGGAAAAACTCTAGGATTTTATGCATAGATTTTGAAACTTTTTCAAGAATAACGAAAGCAAAAGACTTAGATAAATCATATTAATCTACTAAAGCATGTAAAAATATCTAGATCTAGAATCTTATGAGATGATATTAGTATATATTAAATCTAAAAAATAAATAAATAATATGAAAGGTATTGATCATATCAATACCTAGCCTAGATCTAATCTAGAATACTATAGAGATCAGATCTCTATATCTGATCGTAGGTCGAGAACTTTGCTTGCTATTTTTATGGATGAAAATATCGCTTAGAGCAACACAGATCGTCCAGCCTCTACAAGTTATCCACACGAAGCTTCAAATCTGATCGGAGGTCTAGTGATCGAAAATCTACACAGCATGCTAGCACCTTATAGATCCCTCCTCGATAGTTGATCTTAAATCTTCTTCTTTCGATCTCTTGGACCTTTCAAGGAATGAAGACTTAGAGGAGGTCTTGAAAGTAGTTTTCTTCCTCACTAATCTCTCAAAAGAACATAAAAGAGGAAGACGAGAAACCCTAGAGAAGAAACCCTTTCTTCTCTTCTTTCTTTTCTCTCACCAGGATATACTAGAATTGTATCCTAAAGAAACCCATGCCCAAGAGCTCTCTATGCCCAATATTCCCATGCCCAATACCTTGACTATTTATGAAACACTTATTAAAATCTCATGCCCAACCTCCACTTAAATAGGGAGAAAAGGTAGAGTCCTAGTTTAGATCAAATACCTAATTAGGACATTTTCCAATGTAGGAAACATTAGGGTGCCAACTTTTGTATGCTTCCATTCTTTCCTTGGGCATGGGATATCAGAGATTGGTGCACAAAACCTTCCCTTTTCCACTGAAAAAATTAGATTAATATCTAATTTAATTGGTGCCATCTTATGGATAGAGTTTGTGATTTATCAAACTCTATCAAATAGAGCTCTAGGTCAAAACAACTTACTTGTTTTGACCTAGTCAAAATAAACTTCCAAACCAAGGGGATATGGGCATGCGTAGGCTTCTCTTGGGCATGAGATATCTCATGCAAAACCAAAAGAACATGGGCATGGGGCATGGGGAGATGGTGCAAGGAAAAGGAAGAGAGTCCCAGTCACACTGGGCTCTCAAGTTTTCTTTGGTCAAACCAAGATTTTAAATCTAATTAAATTAAGATTGGTGCAACCTAATTAAGAATGATCTTAATCCAACTAGGAGCCTATTTAAATCAAATTAAATCATATTTAATTTAAATTTAAATTTTAATCAAATTAAAAATTAGGTGCACACTAGTCTTAGTTGAATAAGAAATTGATCTTTCTTGCAATTGGCTTATCCCATAAACTAATTAGACTTGACCTAATCAAGTCCAAACCAAATCAAATTAAATTTTATTTAATTATACTCGATCATAGTTCTAATGCTTAATCAAATTAAGTCAATTAGCAATTCAATTGCTAATTAATTCTCTTGCAATACTTGCACTAGATCAAATATCAATCGTATTTACTGTTTGATCCTAGAATGATTCATAATTATTGATCAACCATCCGATCAAATTAAAATTTTTTATGTGTGTAATCTCATAGGTTCGAACCTAAGCTAGTAGTATAGAAATAAATTCCTGTACTAATTAAAGTATAGGCCGAATGTATATAAAGCAACATTCTAGCACCTATGTGAATATGGTTACCGTATAATTTATCCTTTTGACCTCCGTATTTAGGATGACTTAGGATTAAACTGTTAACCCTGAAATAGTTTATCCAAAATATGTTTCAAAGCAATCAATCCTGTGACTCCTCATAAGGACTATCCTGGCTAAGATTTTGCTAAATTAAAAATATAATTGTACATAGCTCCAAAAATCAAGAGTGGTCAATCCCATCGACTCATACACCAACTTCATAAGTACTTGACTATGTCCAAAAATCTTTCGTTACTAAATTAAAAATTTAAGTAATCTGACACCAAAAGCATAGTGAGTTGCTTGTAAATCACTGTGGTGATCTCAGGTCTAAGAGATACTTATACCTATATCCCATCAGAGCAATTCTTGACCATAGAATGCTCCAGAGTTGGTCATGTTCAATGATGATGTACCTCTACATCTCACCTACATGCATACTAGTGTCAACACACTCCTTGGTTAAGAGGATAACTAACTCATATGGCACACAACAATCTATACTCAATAAATATCATCATCCTAGTTAATGATGTATCATTTGATCGTGAATATATTTAAGGACTAAATAATAAATCCTCTCTTTATCGATTCTTGATAGTCCTAAGGACTTCATCACAACTCAAGAGTTCAAAAGAAGATGTAATCTTATGATGAAAATGTCAAAATAAATTTTTTATTAATGATAAATCATATACAATTATAAAGTTAACTCAATCATCAACAGGCTGATGGTTGGCTTTGGAATATATTTTTCAATAGAGAGAGTAATTATTAAAACTTTGTTAGAAGCTAATAGATTAAATAGCGGAGTGAAATTTTTTAAACCACTTTCGAGGAGCCTACTTAAGACCATAAAGAGACTTGCGAAGTTTGCATATTAAATTGGGAGTGGGAAGAAGATACCTAAGAGGAGGCTCCGTATACATAGTTTCCTTCAGATGCCCATATAAAAAAGCATTCTTCACGTCCATTTGATGTAAAGACCACCTTCTTGCTAAAGATATAGCAAGTAGTGTGTGGACAGTAGTCATTTTAGCTATAAGAGAGAATGTTTCTTCATAGTCAATGTCAAATTTTTGTTTGTACCCTTAGGCTACAAGTTGAGCCTTATATCTATGAAGAGTACCATTAGGCTTCATTTTAACAATGTATACTCACTTACTATTAATCATAGATGCATCATTTGGACAAAGATCAAGGTCCAAAATTTGATTAGTCTCAAGTGCATGAAGTCTTTTGCCATTGTTTTTCTCCAACACTCATGCTGTGCTGATTGTTTATAGGTACAAGGAATTGAAATAGAATTAACAGTGATCAAGAAAGAAGTAGAAGGACCATACTGCTTAGGTGAATAACCAAGTCATTTTGGAGGTTGACCAAAGTTAGAATGAGTGGAACGTCAAAGTGGAGGTGGACTCATATTTTTAATGGATGTTGAGAAATTAGGTAACACAGAATTTGATGAAGAACCTTCAGGAGCATGATCTATATAAGGCATGATTGGCATTTCTATTGCTAAACTTGGAGAAGCATTTTCTATACTTGTTATGTCATTAGTATCGAGATGCAAGCTAGTCGAAAAATTGGGTAAGAATGAAATAGATTGATTGGACTCATGTGATGAAGAAGAGGAATAATAATAATAAGAATTTTCAAAGAAAACAACATGATAAGATATATGCATACATTTATTTCCTAGATCATAACAAAGGTAACCTTTTTGTTTATCACTATATTTAAGAAACATACATTTTGCATCTCTTGAAGATAATTTATTTTGTTCATGTGGAGCAAGTAGTACAAAATAAATGCACCCAAAAACACAAAGTTGAGAATAATCTAGAGATTTATTACAAAAATAAAACCATGGTAATTTATTGCCAAGAACTGGAGTAAGTTGTCAATTAATGAGATAGACTGTAGTATGAATAGCCTCTATCCAAAAACTAGAAGGAACATGTGACTCAGTAAAGAGGGTTTGAGCAATTTCACCAATATGATGATTTTTTCTTTTCTACTATACCATTTTGCTTAGGGGTTTTTGGGCAGGATTGTTGTGATAAAATTTTTCTTTCATGAAAAGAAGAAGTCAGCCTTGAAACAAAATTCCCCCACCTCCCCTCCCCCTTCCCCCCAAAAAAATCTGAATGAAATATTTTTCAAATTGTGTTTCAATCATAGTGATAAATGATTTGGCTATGTCTGTAAGTTCCAGTTTGGCATGCAAAAAATAGATCCAAGTGAACCTTTTATGCTGATTAATAAACAAAATAAAATAGTAATAATCAAGCTTAGAAGGAATTGGTGATGGACCCCAAAAATCACTATGTATCAAGTCAAATGGTGCATCAACTTTAGAAGTGTTGGAAGGAAAAGGCAACTTGGAAGCTTTACCAAGAGCGCAACTTTGATAGTTCTTATCACAAGACATGGATTTGATGTTTAGTTTATCTAGAAGAAAATGAAACTTAAACATATACTCAAGCCTAGTCGCATGAGGGTGTTGAAGGAGATGATGCCAAAGATCCTAAATTTTATTAACAAGTGAAATTTTAGAAGATAAAGATACTAAAATATAAAATAGGAAAGGAGATTGTTCATCCAAGTTTAGGCAAAACAAATATCCTTGCCTATGCCCCTTCCTGATTACTTTTCCCATTTGAAGGTCCTATACATCACAACCATAAAGAGAAAAGGTTACCAAAAAAGTTTAATCAACTAATTGACCAGCAAAAATAAAGTTTGCAACCAATCTTAGAATATAAAAGGTATTTGGAAGAGATATAGCTTTTTTAGATTTATCTATAAAGCAAACTATCCCTATACCTTTAACGGGTAATTCTTTTCCATTAGTGGTACTGATAGAACAATTTGATAAATATGGTTTAAGTTTTGAAAAAACATGTGCTCATTCAGACATATGATTGAATGCAACAGAATCAAGAAACCAAAAAAAAAAATTTGATTCCTTTACCTGAGAAATCAATAGTAGAGAAAGCGGAAGAGATGGCTCCTGATAGAGTAGATTGTAATAAAGTTTGGATCATTTGCTAAATTATTTCTTGAGATAAATTATTATTAGATGAGCTAGGCATTTTCTGGTCTCTAGTGGAAGTAAAGAACACCGACTTTGCTTTTTCTTTTATGAATTTTGGTATTCCAAAATTATGTGTCCCATTTTCTTATAGTAGTTGCACAAATTTTGCTTCTTATAGTAAGGTTGTACGTGCCTAAATTCATTACAGTATTTATATTGAATACCGTCACATTCTCGATTCTTCTATTTTGGTTGAGATCTATTATGGAAGTAAAAAAATGATATCTAGAGTATTATTTTTGGCATCTAACATAGCTTGCATATTCAATCAAGTTTCCTTATGAGTGAGTTTAAAAAGAACAAAATCAATATCCTTGATACCATGATTTATTATGTTAGCCCTAGCATTCTCAAATTCTGGTCTTAATTTCATGAGAAACTATAACACCCTACTTCGATCTCTTTCTTTCTTGAGTTCCTCATAGGCTAGATTTGTGAAAGACTAGCACACATCATATCTTGTTCAATCCATAGTTTCAAAAGTTCAACATAAAAACTCCTGATATTTGTACCCTCTTGATTAATTTTAGCAATTTCATATTCTATCTCAAATTGCCTAGCTTGATTTGTTTGAGAATGATCTCAGGCTTAACTTAATATCTGTCTTAAGAGAATTTACGATGCAAGTGATAACTCTAGCATTTTTTACTTTCTAGTAAGTTTTTTTCTTTATCATCACTAGGTTCTGGCACAGATCCATCAAGGATTCCAAAGAGATCTTTGCTTTCAACAAAGGTTCAAAAATGAAATTCCCAAAGAGCATAATTTGTTTCATTAAATTTAACTGATATAGTATCTAACTTATCAAAGTCCATCATATTGAGAAAACAAATAAGCCTCTTTAAGATAAAGTATAAATCACACCTGACAGCAAAATGTGATATAGACCAGAAGAAGCACAATTCAAACACTTTGAATAGTAATGGATTTTTTCTTTTGATGAAGCCAAGATGATGTCGTAACCATTACTAATCTTCAAAAGGATTTGTAAACTTTCTCTAAACAAAATTTTTAGAAAACCTTGCTCTGATAGCATGATAAATTGGTAAAAAGAGAATAATAATATTGATAAAAAAGAAGAATCGATAGAATCAATCTCTACCATGTTACAATTCTATATAGATATTTATACTACAATATGGAGCACTTTATAAGGAATATTTATATAATTATAGGAATTTTAAATTCAAAATTTTTTTTGCCAATCTAGGTTTATAATTTTCTTACTATCTCAACCAATCTTGGCAGCCAATCTGGATCAATAATTTTCTTATAATCCCAACTAATCTTAACAGCCAATTTAGGCCTATAATTTTCTTATAATCTTAGCAAATCTTAATAGCCAATCTTCACCCATAATTCTAGCGGTGATCCATGGTCTTCTTTCATAGGGTGAAGTTGATTATGCAGATCCATCAGAGAAAATATGACAATGACTATACAACTCTGACTAGGCATGCCAAAGAAGCTCGTTGGCCCTCCCTTTTTGCCCCATTCTAGGTGCACCAAGAAACTTGGGGTCCTAGAAAACTCAGCTGACTAGTGGGGAGTGACAAGTTCTAGTAATGTTGGAAGATGTATTAGGTATTAACCTGACAAGATCGTGGCATCAAAACTTAGACAGGTATGAATAATCTAAAGGAAGGAGTAGAGAGTTAGTATAGGGTCCAAATCACTTGCATCCTTAATAAGGAGCTATCGTTATCATTCACACACTACCATCCTAAGGAAGTAGATCAATGTACACAGAGCTTTATGTGCTAGGCCTTTGATGAAAGGAGTTAGCATAGGACCAATCGATATAGATGAAATATGGAGCTCACATTATAGGGTGTTAGATGAAACTATAGATAAAAGGCACAATCATAGAAACTATGGTAGAAGAACTAAATTACACTTACTCAGTCAGGATGTAACAGTAAAAGATAAAAATAAATGAAATTAATTTGATTCAAGAGTTCTTACAGAAAGGTTATAATAATCTATTATATTTTATACAAATATAGAATAACTAACCCATAAATCAAAAACATTATCCCTCTATGATTATTTCTCAACACTAGTCCCAAATCCTGATAAGATTCAAATAACTACCAACATCAACTTTCTCCACTATGCATCAAGTCACAATCATTTCTAAGGAACCTGCTAGATTGGCAAGATTATGCAGAACATTGCCCATTGAATCTTTGACTCTATCTTGATGGAGCCCTTGTATTGGTTAATCGTCCTCCCTCCTATTCAGATCTAATAAAAGTTTTATTTGTTCTTAAGAATTAAGATTGGTTCCACATGTCTATTGTCCCAACTCTTTAATCAACATTACTCAATATTATCATAATTAATTTCGCGTTTAATTCTTCCTCACTTCTAACAGCGACCAATATTCATATATTGTTTAGCCACCTCACACCATAATAATGACTCGCGCCATCAAACTCAAACTTGATAAAAGATGCTATTATAATCCTCACCTTACATTTGGAATTCTGCATACAAACCTAAGCACCATTGAAAAAACTGTGCTCCTGACCAGTTAGCTAGATAAGTTGACGATGTGCTGTTAAATAAATAGTTTTAACACACTAAAATAATACTATAGAATTAATTTATAGAACTTTTTAGCACTCAACCTGCCAAGAAAAAGGAAAACAAAGAAATCAGAGGTCCTAGACATATAAATGTGTAAATGGGCATTCAAGACAGGCCTTTACATTGCTCTTAATTCCTCAACAGGAATGGATTGTTTGTCACAACAGATTTGAGTAAGAAAGAAAACTCATATGCATGATGAAAACATCCATGCTTTAGCCCTAGGTTTCCTTTCTCTCTTAGTTGTTAATAGGTATGTACAGAATATGCATTGTAGATAAAAAAGCAAATAGATTATATATTTGAGTTAGATTAGCTCCTGTAAAAGGCATTTTTGACTTCAAAATAAATGATAAGACCATCACAAATACCAAACCATTGAATAATGATCTAAACAAAAATGACTCAAGAATCCAAAACATATATCTCATATAAACTTATCATATTAATAACCTATGTATGCTAGGTCTCAATAAACTATATATATAAATACAAGCTACAAGAACATGACATACTATCAGATTCACACTAGCATAAGTAAATTACTATGATAGTGACACATAAATTGGAAACATATATTATTAGAATCAATGTTTATATGTTCAAAATGTGATTTGACTTAAATTTACTAGAGTTCAATGATTAGATTATAGCTCAATAACTCTAGTATATAATGCTACAGTAAAAACTATCCTTTTAACATCTACTTAATAATACAATCTAGAGACTACCGAAAATTATATTAACATTTTGATATCTAGGTAATTATATCTATATATACAAATGAGTCAATAGTTTAGAAACTTAAATTTGAGATAGTTTATCATTGCCATTTTGACGCTGTAACTCTGCTTTAAAGAGAATCATGTTAAAGTGTGATATCCAGCTTCTTTTATATTTTAATGGATAAAATAATAACACATGTTGTTAACATCTTTAAAAATAGTTTACTATAAGTGATAAGAGAGAAACATTGTCCAAATTTCATATTTATCTACCCCATCAGTATTCATTTATTTGTGAATCTGCGGGATAAAATGATGCACATAGCACAGTATCGTGTATATATCTATGTTCGTCAACAAATCCTATGTAATCTCAAGATGATACTATCAAGACGGAACTTTAGATTCATACAACTACAAGAGCCATACAAGCTAAAGAGGCGACGACTTTGATCTCCATTGGAATTCATGATCAATAACTCATTAAAAATGGCCCCTTAACTACAAAGGAGACGCAAATCCAATAGGCCATGGTTCAATAATGTGCACCAATTGTATCCTTCATGCGAAATAATTTTACATCGTTTATCACGATCAATCTATTTGGATTGATAGAAACTAAATTAGACGAATCCAAACTGATAAGACAATAATAGAACATATTCATTATGAATATACTAGCCAGCACTGCATCATATGAAGTTATTCTTTCAATTTGATACGCCCAAAGATTAAGATAGAAGAAATAGAGAGCCTTCACTCATCTTTCCTCATGAAGCTCTCCTCATACCTTGCATCATTTTCTCTATCTCTTCTTTAAGCCTCCCTCCAACCTTTACCTAGATATCATAAGACAAGCCCTCCCTCAAATCACAAAGAGAGAGATAAGTGCATGAATGGTAAGAGACACGAGACACACACAAGCTGGAAGCACTACACTTCAACAGATATGATACAACAAAATTATAGTCAGTTGGAAAGATAATGTTATCATCATTGCTTATCTCATTCTGAGAAGTGACACAGGAAGCCGAGAATGCATCTAGCACCTCAAACCTCTGCCTCAGCAAAGTGAACAGAATCATCTACCATACCTAGCTATCATATGAGAAAGACTTCTAGTTGCATGAGTTGCACAAATTGTTTAGGAGGTTCTGAAATAAGGTTTTCAACTAAGAGAAAAGAAAAATCGAAGAGGCTCCTGAGAATACAGATACAAATACTAAAAATGAAAGAGGTAAAGCTTGAGAACCATGGCAAAAAAGTGAGAGAGTTTTCAGAAAGTAACTCGAAAGCTCCAGAAGTGAAGGAGATCAAGCCCCACAATTAGTCATGTCTTGCCACCAAACTGTTCTGAGTTTCTTTTCTTCTCTCCTCTGTATCACATTATCAAGATTCGCCCTTATAGGTTCCAAAATATCTTATCTCATTTTGGCCTTACAGTACCCATAAAATACTATTCATTTTTGTTACGTTACCCCTTGTCTGGTTTGTTCAGATTTCCCAATGTATAAGGTATATCATTGTTCTATATTATTTTCGCGGTATCAAGATCAGTTTTGATTATTTCTGATTATACAATTATCGAATCCCTTCCTTAGACATTTAATGTTAGACTTTCTTATTAGTTGTTCAAAGAATTAAGCCCGAAAGCAAAGAAGTAAATTAAGAATGACAACAATAAACAGGATGCATGCCATAGAAAGAGACAGCACTGGACGAGTACAAGAAGTCAGAATTTGCCATAGAGAGCAAATAGAATATATACTACAAAGGAGCCTCAGAATATCTGCCACTGCTAATTATTGATTGAAGCCTTTTATTCCATTGAAGCTCCATTCATGAATGTGAATCATTTTTTAGCATCTCTTGTATATTAAAATATAAATTCCTTCAATATACCAATTCTCTTACACATATTAATTGAATATTCATCATCAAGATGGTAGAGCCCTATACATATCTAGCTGCCAGGCTTCAATATCCTAATTGCATTACATCGAATATGAAATCATGCTCATGCATTCTTTAACCTACAATAATGTGTTTTCCGAGCAAGAATACATACGTGGTGAATTTTTTTTTTCACCTAAATAGAATTGTGCATTTGAATGCATATCACCTAGGAATTACGAATATAAATGCATAAGTGAACAAAAGATAACTGCAATAATAACTTCGAACGGTACTAGAAATAATTCAAGTATCACGATAAGATTAGGCAGACAACAGTAAAATTCCACACTAATATGCCGATGCCAAAATGAAGACTAAGGAACCAACGAACCAAGCTCCTCAACTCCGACAACGAAATGCCCCACGCTACTTAGCCGAACAAGCCGAAACCACCATTCGACGACATTCACCTAAGGATCTCTATTATCCACATCGTGGGGAAAGGAAAATCACACAAGAAGACGCTTAATCCAAAAACCCTATTAAAACATGCTTTGCATGAAGAAGAAGCGGATATACATCAACTTCAGAGTTATGTATCACGGTCGAATTCCTTCCACAGTATCCTAAGAAGCTGGAGATAGAAGCCAAGCCCAATGCAGGCTAGAGAAAACCACATATAGAGCAGCAACAATCCACACCCAGACCAACTGCTCGCTATAAACCCTGACCACGACGCGATACGTATTCTCCAACATATCAGGGATCGTTGCAAAGCGTGTTGTTTTCCAATCTTCCAGAATGGGAGAAAAACCATAGTTCTTATCTCGAAATGTGGCGCATGTTTGAAGGGAGGTGCAAGAGAAGATGAAGTCCAAAAATGTATTAATCTAGAAACGTAGAAACGCCAACCAGTACTGGACCATAAGAAAACTTGCAACACTTCACGTGGACCTATCTTTCAAGGCTATAATAGTTAGTTGGATCAAATAGACCATTGGGACCCAAATCGATGTTGCAACACTTCTAATGTTGCCCAAACCCCATTGGTCAAAGCCTGCCCACCATTCCTGTTCCTGTGTCGCCTAAGAACAATGCCATCATCAAAGCAGGTACGTCTCTAGACTCGTCAATTTCATATTTGAAAACTCTATCCGTATTGTACTATATTAGTGACCAAACTTTGTAGGCAAACACCTATTAACTCGATAGACAGCAACAATGCTACCTACAAACCTCAAAAGTCACAATCCCTAAACCAGGGGCCAGGGAGCAAGAAAACTTGTTGGCAACTGAGCTGGCTTTTAGATTCTATTGCAAAGAAGGCTTTGAAAGGATTTCTGGGATGTATGCAAGGGTCTCACTCGCCACGATTCTGGTTTGTACAAAATTAGAACCAAGTTCCAAAAACCCATCTCCAACCCCAAAAGAAAAAGCCTAGAATATCACTCGACAAAGCCAAGTGCCTAGTTTAGATGAAAAGAGTAAATCTCTATGTTATAGAGACAAATTCTTTACACTAACAGCAAAAGCAATTACTCTTCATCAACTCTTGACTACATCCCAGATCAATGAATTGGAGAAGAAATGTGGACTGCTGTTATCGAGAGCCAGATGGATTGGCAAATCCTGGGTAGAGAATTGAAGTCCACTAGAACACTATCGATAGTGGAAAAGAGATGGCACAAGCAAAGTTTCAGATATAATTTAATTTTTTTGAGCATAAAGGCTAAAACCAAAAATAGTGAGAAAAATTTTGACGAAATAGCTATTATCCTGGCCCACCCGACCCAAATTATCTCTAGTAATCCCAAGTCTTAAATCCTTACTATGTAGACCGGTGGGCTTTTTAGTATATACCTTTTTTTGAGCCTTATATTAGGGATAACCTAGGATGTTGTATTGCAATTCCATTTCCTTCATTATCATTCATGATGGATATGCTCATTATCATTCACGATTAGTCTATAAATGCATTCTAAGCTTAGAACACAAGGGATTTGAGAGATAAAAAAAGAAACAGTCCACCATCAAGATTACAATTTAAAAAAATCAAAAGTGCTCAATTGTGTATCTCAAGAAAAACCAAATAGGAGTCGGAATGGATACGAAAATTATAGAAAATTCAATATGTGTGGGGCAAGTCTCAAGGGTTGGATATCCAAAGAGCATAAGGTTCAGCAGGTGGTCTTCGTTAATATATGGGCCCTAAAGAAGCCAGAAATTGGCTGACACGCTGTAACTAACAACTTCTAGGGCAAATTGTTAATTTTGACCTATAATTAATGAAATGGGTTTATTTTCCTATACACACATGTGTATTAGTGTCTTGATACATCCTTGAAGTAATGTAATTTGATAATTCATAATAACATACAACAGAGTGAAAATTTAAGGGACTATGAACAATCATTGATTAACTCATAAAACAACTCCCGACCCACTAGATCAATCACGAGGATGCGTTGATGATTCCGGAAGTTGGCTGTACGATCGCCTTCTCTTTAGTAGATGGAGTCTTAGTCCTACAGCGCTCAGTCTGGCAGACACCGTGAACTGAAGCTAGAAGTACAGTACTCGTTTAGAGAACGAGGACCGACTGAGCAGGTGAACCACCTTTCGATAGTATCCTAGGTAGTCTACCTCTCTCATGACGACTCGATGCTTGCAGTTCAGTGGTCTGATTCTTTGACCTGAGAGCATCCGCGAGTTCACCTTGAGGGTGTTATAGTTGACTACACATTACTCGGTCTCTTGCCATATGGAACCCTGAGGTCGTATGTTGGACTGTGCATGTTCATTGTAGAAGATTTGATTGCATCAAGATGGGATCTAATCTACCTCGTGGTAGAGGAGTAGCCCTATGAGATCATGAGAATCAAGTCCTGGAAGCCCATGCCAGGCAGAGTGAAATGAATAGAAAGAGTTTTCTATTAAATTTTCACACTGGACTCCCCGAAATCGGATGATGATTACCATCATATGACAGAACTAGGGTTTTGACGAAGTTCACCTTAACCCTAACTCTTTGATCGGGGCTCAAGCATAGAAGTAACTGAATACACAGGTAGCTGCACCAGAGGTTCGCATTCATCTCTGAATGGGTTGGCTCCACCATTATACTGCTAGTGTCACTGGTGGTATTTGGGTGAGCAATCTAGAATGATTTAGGATGATCATCATTCTAGCTGTTCGAATCAAAGAGTTTCTGATCCCATCGTGAAAGATTTCGATATGTCTAGATAGAGATCATGACATATCCATTACCATACAGAACGTGACCTAATGGTCACACAAACAAGGGTTTGAGTCTGGTGATCATTTCAATTGAACTAATCTAGTTCAATTGGATCTTGGAATGAGATTCAACTTAGTTCAAGGAACATCGTGCACTAAACACTCTCATCGAACCTAACGTTCTTCTTCTTACTAATCCACAATAAAAAAATAACACATTATTCCCTGACTGAGCCCAACCAGGAGTTGTGAACTCAATCAGAGGCGTTACATAAAATAGGTATCATTGGAGGTTGTCCAAGTCAGAATAGGTGTCTATTTGTTAAGACAAAATACCTGCATTTTTGGTCACCACAATTCTGGTTCTGTGACATTGGTCAAAAGTTCTTACTTTCGAGGGCTGGTCAAACACGCTTTACCATTCACCCTCTTGACTCATGACCCACTGAGCTGTCATGCACCTATTTTGGAGAGCTGTGGCTTGTCCCCTTGCCAGAAAACTCACTCCGGCAAGAAAGAACCCACCGGTGCACGCCAAGCGGTTGCGTTGAGCCCAAGTAGAGGCGCTAGGAGTCCGTTGTTGGACAAGATCCACCCTCCCTTTGGGATTCCAAGTTGAGTTACTAACTTAAGAATCCCAGTTTGATGGTCTTAAGCCGCCCTCTAAGCGAGGAATCCAGGGGTCACTTTTTCAACCAATCAGATTTAGATCTGATTTCACAAAAGGTATGGTGAAAAGATCAGAGAGAAGAAGAGTTGATCACGCTTTAGTCTATAAAGCATAGAACCCTGCGCCCAACCCTAATTCCAAAGTAAAAGTCTTATGAAAGAATTCCCACGCGTCCACAAGGCTGCTCTCCCCTCCTCTCCATGTCAACTCTCTATCTCCCTGACTCCCAGTCTTCCTCAAGTGTTTGTACCATAACATCATTTATGGTTTGAATGCATTCAGGACAAGGAAAGGCAATCAAAAGCAAGAAGCATTGCGCTGCTGCAAGGAACGACTGCAATCTTCAAAAGAGTTACTCTCTCATTTTT
>QRFJ01006413.1:0-15337 GCA_006176705.1 Cocos nucifera | reverse complement strand
AAAATTTCACATGAAAAAGCGTGCTCCGATTGACTGAAAAATGCGGCAGTCCATGCAACACCGGGCTCATGCATGGTCTATAAAGGATAATTTGGGAATTTTGTTTGATCCGATGAGTGCCTTTCATTGAGATTTGATCGGATGGCCGACACGCATGCGCAGACGAACGGCATCCGCAGCTCTCAGTCGAGATCCAATGGCTGAGATTCATCTTGATGTTAAACTAAGATCAGAAGCCTTTCCTATGCATGATCTGACGGTCCAGATTCAATCCAATGATTGATCCGATGGCTGGCATGAATTTCGACTTGATCTGAAATATTTTAAAAGATTTTTAAGTAATTTTTGGATCATTTGATCAACATCCAATGGTCAAAATCATCCAAAATCCTAATTTGAGTTGTTTTGAGAGTTCTAAATCTAATTTTAAGAGGATTTTGGTGGAAAATCAATCTCTTAGCCTATAAAAATAGAGGACATGCTGTTGCCATAGAAGAGGAAAGTCAGAGAGAAAAAAAAAAGAGAAAAGAAAGAGGAGAGTCAGAGAAATAAAGAAAAAAAAGGAGAAAGAGAGGAGAGAGGTAGAAAAAGAAGAGAGATTTTTAAGAGAAAGAAAAGGATTTTTAATTTTTTTCCGACAATCAGAATATTGATCAAGGAGCTTCATCCTCTTCATCAAGTTTTTCATACCAAAAGTGACGGACAATCAATTTCAGCAATCAAATAGTCTAATTTCTTTATACTTTTTATTTTATTTGCTGTTTTTGAACTTGTTATCATTAACTAAATTTTTTTTTACTAAAGCTAAGGTATAGCCACTCTTTTGATGCAATATTCAATGAGATTTATTTTTAATTTTAAATTTTATTCATGAGGAGTATATAAATTTGATCTTAATGTTTTTAGATTACTGACCATCTTCTAATTGATCTGATGAACATAGATGTTACAGACCAAGTACATCTATGTTATTGCTTCTTGATTATATACCTTGTATTATGAATCAAATTAAAATTCATATGCATGCTGGAATTTTAGTATGCTTTGGACGCAGCGTATTTTAATCAGAGGATTTCGTAAAATACATTAATATTTATTTAAATTATACCTGGACCAAAGGATAATTATTAAATATTGATAGTTTTGCTATGCTTGAACCAAAGAATAGTGAATAAATTAGGAGACTCTACCATCATATGAAATAAAATTAATCTAATAATCTGAATATTGTATTGACTGAGTTGGTAAACTGATTGTCTTAGTAATACATTGCTCTTAAGTTTAAAATCCTAATAATTACACTCTCTCTATTTTCTTAAAATTTTTAATTATTTTTTTTATTTTGTTCTTTAATTTTTTATTCTCATAAATCGATTTTCTAAATAAAGCATGGGAAAGAGCTTTTCAGTACTTATTTTCCAATCCTCTAAGAGCGATACTCTACTCATTCACTTTATTACTTGATCGATTGGTGCACTTGCCATAGCTATAAATTAGCACGCATCAAGTTTTTGGCACCGTTGCTGGAGATTGTATCTAAAATAATATTAAAATTTTGATCCTAGCTTTACTTTAGAATTTTATTTTTAATTTTTATTTTTTTTAAAAAAAATTTGTTCAGTGCATGACACGTACTGGACATAGTAACTTACTACCTTTAGATCCAGAAATTGAAAGGACCATTAGAAGACTACAACAAGAAAGAAATATGGCAGCTGAAGATCCTAACGACATTAATCTAGGATTAGATATGGCGACCGAAGGACAACATGAAGCTATTCGATCAATACATCATCCATTAAATGATTACATCACACCATCTGTAGCCGATGCAGCTTCGAGCATCAAGAGACCGCTTGTACGAGCAAACAACTTCAAAATAAAATCGGCGATGATCTAGATGATTCAATCAATTATCCAATTCAGTGGACACGTGCATGATGATCCGAATGCCCATATTTCTAATTTTCTTGAACTTTATGATATTTTTAAAATTAATGGGGTATCGGATGATGCTATTAGATTAAGGTTATTTCCTTTCTCTTTACGGGACAAAGCTAAGAGTTGGCTTCATTCTCTTTCTGCAGGTTCTATCACAACTTGGGATGTCCTAGTCCAAAAATTCTTAGCCAAGTACTTTCCACCTTTGAAGACCGTCAAGATGCACAATGATATCACTTTCTTTATGCAGATGGACATGGAGATACTATTTGAGGCTTGGGAGCATTTCAAAAAATTGCTGAGGAGATGTCCATATCATCAACTACCCGTATGGCTTTAGGTATAAATTTTCTATAATAGTTTATCTCCTACTAATCGTTCTATGATTGATGCAGCAGCAGGAGGAACCATTAATCGAAAAATGAAGGAAGAAACCTTCGATCTGATTGATGAGATGGCATCAAATAGCTATCAGTGGTAGACAAAACGCATGATGCCAAAAAGACTAGCAGCTGTGCAGGGAGTAGATTGCATGCCAACCTTACTAGCTGAAATTGCAGCCCTTAGAGTCGAAGTCAACAACTTAAAGAGAATAGCTATGCATGTTCAGAGCATCACCTATGATCTGTGTGGAGGAGGACATGATACGAGTAATTGCCAGACAGGTATTCCTTTTGCTAAAGCAACTAATACAGCAATTATGTTGGTAATTTTTTTAGGCCATAATAAAATAATCTCTACTCCAACACATACAATCAAGGATGGAGGCAGCATCCAAATTTCTCATGGAGTAATCAAAATGCAGCACAACAGCCACCCCCGGGATTTCAAGTACCTGAAAAGAAGTCCAACATGGAAGAGCTGATGGTCAAATTTATGCAAAACCAAGAAGTAACTATAAAAAATTTGGAAGCCAAACTTAGGCAGGACCAAGCAGCAGCAATTCAAAACTTGGAGATGCAAATAGGTCAAATAGCTAAGATAATCTTCGAGAGACCTCAAGGATCCTTGTCCAGCAACACGAAGATCAATCTAAGGGAGCAAGTCAATGCTATCATCATAAGAAGTGGTACAAAGCTGAAGGAGCCACATTAGAAGAAAGAGATTAAAAAGTCAACTATAAATAAGGAATCATCAACTAAAATTCGTCAGTCGCCAAAATAACCAGTAGATGGATGGTCTCCAGGTATACAATTTGCCGATCTAAATGTGAAGCCCTACGTGCCGCCACTACCATTCTCAGAGAGATAAATACAGCATCCAGATAAGAAATTTTCTAATTTTTTTAAAATATTAAAAAATTTATATATTAATATTCCTTTTGTAGATGCTATTACTCAAATGCTCAGGTATGCCAAGTTTCTCAAAGAAATCCTAATAAATAAGAAAAAGCTGAAGGAGCATGAGAGAATAAATTTGAATGAAGAATGCTCAGCTATACTTCAAAATAAATTACCACAAAAGCTAAAAGACCTAGGGAGTTTTACTATCCCTTGCATTATTGGTGATTGTAGTTTTGATAAAGTTTTATGTAATTTAGGAGCAAGTATTAATCTCATGCCTTTTTCTATTTTCAGTAAGCTGAGTCTAGGAGAACCAAAGCCTACCACTATTATCCTTTAATTAGCCAACAGATCCATTAAATATCCAAGAGGTATAGTGGAGGATATCTTGATAAAGGTAAACAAGTTTATTTTTTCTATTGATTTTATTGTTGTTGATATGAAAGAAGATTATGATGTACCCCTTATTTTAGGAAGATCCTTTTTAGCTACTGAAGGAGCTTTAATAGATGTTCAAAAGAAAAAATTAATTCTTAGAGTCCAAGATGAACAAGTTACTTTTAATGTTTTTAAAGTTATTAAACATTCTAATGATAATCAAACTTATTTTCGTATAGATGATATTGACAATTTAGTGCATGAGTATTTTTTAGAAAATAGGTTTGAGGACCCTATTAAAGCTTGCATTATCCAATCACAAGAGGGTTCAACTGAAGATGAAAGGCAAACAGAATGCATAAAATTATTAAGGGCTAGACCATATATTTCATGCACATATAGACCACGATTTGAAGAATTAAAAAGATCATCCACTTCTTTTCCAAAGACATCAATTGAAGAGCCACCTACTCTTAAACTTAAACCTCTCTATTCTCATTTAAAATATGTTTTCTTGAAAGGTTCATCGCACTTACCCGTTATTATTTCTTCTTTCTTGATAGATTTAATGAAAGAAAAATTATTAAGAGTACTAAAGAAATACAAAAAGGTATTTGATGGGGTGAAATTAGTTCAATTTGCACAAAATTCTCATGGAGGACAACTATGAGCACGGTCCAACTCCAAAGAAGACAACTAATGCAAGAAGTCAAAGGAGGTTCAAGCTACTGCAGGTATTATATTATCTCTGATACATGAGTCTGAAGGGAAATCCTGATTTCCCGGTCCAGGTTCGTCCAGATCTGATTAGATCAAGAGATATATTTCAAAAATTTTTCTCTTGATCTTAATCAGATCTTGATATGTTTCAGATCTGATTCTTATTATTTTAATAAATAAAATAAAATAAGATAAATTAAATCAAATTTAATTTACCTGATTTGGGTAATCCTATTACCCTGTAGATGATCCTGATTGCAGCGGAAGGTTCTGGATCTTAGCCACGCAAGCGCCTGGCCTCTACCGGTATCCACTCGGGTTGGATCTGGAGAACCTCTTCTTCTCTATCACACCTCCAAAAATCAGATCTGGATCTGATCTGGAGGATCTTCAAAACTCTTTTGAAGATCTGCAGTCGTCCTTTTGCAGCAGCGCAGCCTTCTTGCTTTTGATCGCCTTTCCTTGATCTGAATCGCACCAAACTAAGTCCAAAACACTTTTGGACGTGGAGAGCAAGGGGAGAAGAGAGTATGGCATGGAGAAGGAGGGGAGAGGCAGCCTTGGGGCGTATCTAATAGCATTCAAACACTTAGGAATTAGGGTTGGGCGCAGGGTCTTATTTATAGACCTAAGCTTGTGATCCAACTCCTCTTCCTCTCAACCAATCACAACCCTTTGTGAAATCAGATCTAAATCTGATTGGTTGAAAAAGAGACCCCTGGATTCCTCCTTAGAGGGCGCCTAAGACCAGTCAAACTGGATTCTTAGTAGAACTCTAATTGGAATCCTAAAGGGAGGTGGAGTCCTTGTCCAACAAGGACTCCTAGGCGCCTCCTACTTGGGCTCACGCCACCCTTGGCGTGCGCCCTTCTCCTTGCCAGGTTCTGGCAGGGGGACAAGCCCCCACCAGCTCTCCAATAGGTGCATGACATGTGGTCAAAAGTCAAAGGGTCAATGGTCAACGTTTGACCAGTCAACGGTAGACTTTTGACCAAAGTCAAAGAACAAGAAATGGCAGGTGACCAAAAATGGCAGGTAATGTCTTACAAATAAGACAACCTATTCTGACTTGGACAACCTCCAGTCAGACCATATGAAGGCCTCTGATTGAGCACAAACTCCTTTGGCTCAGTCAGGACAACTTATTTATGATAGTAAAAGAAGAACGTTAGGTTCAATCGAGTGCTAGCACGATTTCCTTGAACCTAATTGAATCTCATTCAGATCAATTGAACTAGATCAGTTCAATTGATGATCACCAGATTCAAACCCTTGTTTGTGTGACCCAGTTAGGTTCAGTTCTGTATGGTAATGGGATATGTCATGATCTCTATCATAGACATCATCGAAACTCCTTTCGATGGATCAGAACTCTTCTGATTCGAACAGCTAGAATGATCGATCATCTAAATCATTCTAATTGCTCCCAAAATCCACCAGTGACACCTAGCAGTATATGGTGGCAACCCATCAGAGCTGAATGCGAACCTCTTGGTGCAGCTACCTGTGTGATTCAGTTCTTCTATCTTGAGCCCCGATCAGATTAGGGTTAAGGTGAACTCGTCAAACCCTAGTCTCTGTCATATGATGTAATCATTCGATTCGAGTCCAATGTGAAAATCTAAATAGAAACTCTTTCTATTATTTCACTCTACCATGGCCATGGATTTCTGGACTTGATTCTCATGATCATCATAGGGCTACTCCTCTACCACCGAGGTAGATAGATCCCATCTTGATGCAATCCAGTTCCTACAATGAACATGCTATAGCCAACATACACCTCAGGGTTCCATATGGCTAGGAGACCGAGTAATGGTGTAGTCAAACTATAACACCCTCAAGGTGAACTGCCGATGCATCTCAGGTCAAAGAACCAGACACACTACTGCAGCATCGAGTCAGTCATTGACGAGAAGGTAGACTTCCTAATGACTACTCGAGGTGGTCACGCTCAGTGCCCTCGTTCTCTAACGAGTACCTGTACTCTCGCTCCGGTGTCTCCACACCGTAGACTCAAGACTCATCTACTAAAGAGAAGCGATCGTACACCAACCTTCCGGATCAATCACCATCCTCGTGATGATCCTATGGTCGGGAGCTGTTTATGAGTTAATAATGATTATTCATGTCTTAAATTTTCAACTCTTGAAAATATGAATTATCATTACCATTAACTCAAAGGATGTATCACAGACACTAAATACACATGTGTGATAGAAAATAACCCATTTCATTAATTATAGTCAAAATTATAATTTTGCCCCTAGAAGTGTATTACAAGTGTCAGCCAATTCTGGCTTCTAGGGCACATATATCTAACAGTGGATGCATGCAATTAGGCACGGTCCATGGTGGACCAGCACCCACGGGGTCCACGATGGGCCCTTATGGGGCTTCGGGTGTTTCTGCAAGATCCAGTAGCCACAAAGGGTCACGATCATGATCAAATGGTAGATATCAATTGTGGGTGAGTTTGAGTCCTAGCAGATATCTATTTTCGAGTGTGGCTCGGATTGTGGCCTTTAAAAGGCCTTGTAGATGAACAGAACCTTGTGCACACACAAAGGGATATCAACAGAGGATCTGTGGCATGGCTTAGGTGAGTTTGGTGAGATTTGAGATGATAAGGAGCAGAAGAAGAGCGTTAGCGAATAGCAGGAGTAGGAGCTTCTGACAGATAGCTAGGCAGCGGACTACGATCATTTTAGGAGGTCTCCAAGAGAGAATTTGGTAAGGATAGCTTCTTGTTGAGAGAATTATATACGTGAGTTGAGAGTGGATAATCTCTTCTTGTATCTCTTTCTTTTTTACAGTAAAGCTTTGCATGTCCCATGGAGATGAGCCTTTAGACTGATCCACGTACTTGATTATGTTTTTATTTTTTTTTCTTTTTTTTTCTGCCATAATATCTTGGTACGAGATCCTCATAAAATGGTATCAAAATGAGTTGATATCCCAACAAATTAATATCAAAGCCAGATGATACCAGAGCGTAGATTGTAGCAGTGGTGATAATCATTGAAGAATATAGAAAAGATAAGCACAATCAAGATGAAGATCAATAGGTTTGATGGGAAAGATAATTTCTTCTTATGGTAAGTAAGGATAAAGAATGTCCTAATCCAACACGGATTGATCGATGCTCTCTTGTACGATGAGATGCTAGCCACTATGGAGGTAAAGGATTGAAAGCAGATTCAGATGCAGGCGGTAAGTATGATTCGTTTGTAGCTAATGGATGATGTGATGATCTATGTACTTGACGAGATTTTTTTGATGGTACTATGGTTGAAGCTCGAGGAGTTGTACATAGTAAAATCACTCACCAATAAGCTATTTCTTTCAAGGTAGTTCTACCAGCTGCGGATGGACGAAGGTCAGAGTGTGCAGGAGCATCTATTCAACTTTCAAAAGATTTTCACTGACCTTCTCAGCATTGGTGAAAAAATTAAGGAGAAGATTAGGACATTGGTCTTGCTATCATCGCTTCCATCCTCTTTCGAGTCTTTGGTGACTACTCTTCTTATAAGTAAGAGTACTATCAAGATAGAAGAGGTAACTTTTGCACTACTTTAGAACGAGACTTTTAAGTGGAAGAACTGAGCCTCGAGTTTAGGTGACAACTCGGCACTGATGGTGACTGAAAATGATGGTGGCAGAAGATAGAGCGATAGAAGATCGTGAGGTTGACGGTTCAAGTCCAAGATGAGGGACTAAAGCAAGATTAAGTGCTACCGATATGACGAGTTGGAGCATCGAGTCAAGGATTTTCCATAACTCAAAGATCTACTGCGATGGTGGCCAATAGCGATACAAAATATAGTAGAAATGTTCTTCTGATTACTGATGAGGTATCTACTTTTTCCTCCTAGTAGATTATGGATTCTGCTTATTTTCATCATGTATGTTGTAGAGAGGAGTTGTTTGACTCTCTAGAGATCAGTGAGGGTACTATATTCCTGCTAGATGGATCAAGTTGTAAGATCAAGGACAGCAGGATGGTCAGCATGAAGCTCCATGATGGAACAGTGAGAAAGTTGGATGAGGTCTAATACATACTCAACTTTAAGAAGAATCTAATCTCATCGAGCAGATTAGGTTCGAGTGGCTTTAGATGAAAAGTTGATGGAGGAATCCTGAAGCACGACAGTAGGATGGTGTTAAGAGAAAGAATGGAGAACATTACCTCATGGAGGGGAGCCCAATGCAAGGTGGAGATATAGGTAGAGATGGATCGAACACGAGATGGAAGACTCGGGAGGACGACATGCGACGTCGCAAGATGAAGTTTCTATTACCACAAGAGGCTACCCTGAGCATGTCTCAGTTCGGGAGGATTACAGCAGTCAATAGAGATGGGATCGAAAGGCCTAGCTTGACTTGTATGTTTATCCATCCATGATCAGCAAGTAATTGCCCTAGGACATGGGGCGCTAGATGAACTCTCGGATAGATGGAGATTGAATATCGAGTCGAGGTGGAGATTGTTGAGAAAAGCATCTTGAATTTTTCTATATTAAGCTCACAATGAGGTTTAGGATAATGAACAAAGTCCAACAAGCCCAAGAATATCTCAATCAGAGTCTAGATGGTGAAAATACGCGTAAAAGAATATGTAAAACTATCGGACGAGACCCACAGACCGGTGCAGGATGGAGCAGGCCGGTGGGCCACTGGACCCAGCGCGGCCTAGCACGGGCGCGCACCCTACGTGGCCCTGCCCAAGCATGCATGGGCCTGTTGCAGATGCGGCCCTGCAGGCTTGCACACAGTCCATGCGGACGTGTGTAATTGGGTGCGGTCCATCATGGACCAGCACCCATGGGGTCCATGGTGGACCCTTAAAGGGCTTCAGGCATTTTTGTGCAATCCAGCAGCCACGAAGGGCCACGATCATGATCAGATGGCAGATATTAGTTGCGGATGAGTTTGAGTCCTGGCAGAGATTTATTTTCGAGTGTGGCTCGGATTGTGGCCTTTAAAAGGCTTTGTAGACGAACAGGACCTTGTGCGCACCCAAAGAGGTAGTGGTAGAGGATTTGTGGTGTGGCTTAGGTGAGTTTGGTGAGATCTGAGATGGCAGAGAGCAGAAAAAGAATGCCAGCAGATAGCAGAATCAGGAGCTTTAGATAAATAGCTAGGCAGCGGACTGCGGTCGTTTTAGGAGGTCTCCAAGAGAGAGTTTGGTAAGGATAGCTTCTAGTTGAGAGTATTGTATACATGAGTTGAGAGTAGATAATCTCCTCTTTTATCTCTTTCTTTTTCATAATGAAGCTTTGCATATTCCGTGGAAGTGAGCTTTTAGGCTGATCCACGTATTTGATTGTATTCTTATTTTATTTTCTTATTTCTTTCTGGCATAATATCCCGGTATGAGATCCTCATCAAGTCGTATCAGAGTGAGTTGATACCCCAACACTTCTTTTGCCACCTCAATCATTGGATAATATTTTGTACAATTTTCATAACATAATGTTAGTTTCATGATCTACGCTGTGGAGGGAAGGAAGAAGTTCGTCGCTATGCAAAGCACGATCCAATGGTTGATGTTGCAAAAAATTAATCATTCTTTTACAAGAAAGATACTGTTCCTGCAAGACTTTAGAAGTTGAAGAGAACTTGCGTTGAAGAGCTGATTTGGATCAAGTTGATGTAGATTGCGAATCGACCTATAAAGAAGTTCCAATAATCGGTGGGGTATCCTCCAGTTTAGGACTCTTTGATGTCTAAGTCAATTGAGGAGAATAGGTAGTGAAAATAAAAAATTAGAAGGCAGGAAAAGAAAATTTGAGTGGAGAAAGTTGAGATTCAATCTTCCTTGAGTGAGAAAATCGAGGATAGATTTTAGCAAGTGCTAACTCTATAAATCTTGTGTTTATCTGTAGAACGGTATCCTGTCCTTCTATTTATAAAAAAAATTTGCTTAGGCTGTTAGTTTGTTATAACGGACTTGTCAGCTTGGTGGCAACTATGGAGGATTAGCTCATGCGGAGATTGTTATGGTATAGCTGGAAGGCAGCTATAGCCTCGTTGGATGACAGCTGTGCCATAGTTAGAGAGTCATAGATTCTTCTCGGTGCTGAATCGAAGATTGTATTGGTAGAGCGGTTTTTAGCTGATCTTGCCTTGAAATGATGCTAACAATATGAATATTGGTCATAACCAGTCTCACTTAGGGTGCTGATAGTTAGGATGGCATAAATCCGATCTCATCTTCAGCTATGCCAAGATATTCAAGATCTGTTTATTGGCGAGGTCGGTGATAATCCGACCTCGACATAAGGGTGCTCGACATGTTGGTTGAATTTGAGTTTGAAATAGAAAGAAGATAGTCAGGATGGCATTTTACCAACCATTGCCTTAACTGTTGACCCATAGGATAGCAGAAAATCGATATGGGACTTAAGCCATCAGGTCCATCGATAAGGTTGGGAGGATAATAAATAGCTTATGTGACCAATTAGTAAAGTGAAGTTGCAATTATAACTATAGTTGTAAATCGGCATCTCGCTTATGCGAACTGGTCAGGAATCTTAAATTGGTGTTCAATCAATCTGGATGCAAAATTAGCTGTCACCATATCATCAATATACCTTCAGATCAATAATCTTTCTGATACTGCCACATGGCTAGGGGTGATTAGTTGAACCAACAGATACAACCTGAACCTAGGGTGGCAACGGGTCGGATATGAACTTTGTAAATATTTTCTAGTTTATCTAAGACAGGCAAATAACCAATAAGGTAGAGTAGTTAGCATAAAGATGGCAACACATTTGAAATGGGTCAGATTGGTCAATACCTATATCTACCCCGTAACTTTGAAGAGAGATCGTAAGACGACCTTAGACTTCACATGGTTCTTCTCATTCAGGTCGAAGATGGAATTTTTTGTTCAGCTTCTTTTGTTTCCCTCTGAGAAAACCTGAGATCTAGGGACTTTGCTTTTATAGCGCTCATGCATTAAGATTCTGTGTACATGAGTAGCTGCAGGATCGAATGGTTGGGTCTTATTATTTACAACATCATGGAAACCCAAAAGCAAACTAGTTCGTGCAACGATGCTACCTACCTTATGAAGTACTGTTTCCTAAAAACCGAAATTTAAGGGAAAGAGGGATTCAGCCTCCTCTGATGCTGGAAGCAGCAAATTCTTCGTCAATGGCATGGTGGAAACATCATGCAAGTGGAGCCGAACAGTATCACCGCTTGACGGTCCGAGCCTGGCACAGCAGCTGCTGGAGGGAAGGTCCCACTAGTCTTCTTTGTTTTGTTTGGGAGCTGTTTTGTTTTCCTACGATAGATGTTGAGGTTGCAAGAAGATGCATTAGGCTGTCTGTTGTTTGCTTATCAATAATCTTTTGCTCAATCTGCATGGTATAGATCCCTTTTCTATTTTCTTTTTAAAATTAATTAATTAATTAATTAAAATAATTTATGTCTCTTCTCTTGGTTATTGTAAGCTAAGTAAAAATAAAGTTCTCCTTTTTTTTTCCTTTTTCTTTTTGCTTTTTCTCAAATTCCTTTAACAGTTGTGTCCAGATGGGAGGTTGGGCAGGGAACATTATTATTGGTTGGATTGGATCCACCACTCAATTAATCAACGTGGGAGTAAACACATCATATTTGGGTTCTATGGTCTTTAACTTAGAATTTTTTCTAAAAAAGCTAGTCGAAAGATAGTATTGGATTCTTTGGTCCTATATAAATACCTAAGATCTACCCAGTATATAGTCAATGTATAAGTAAATATGTCTGCACTGATTTGCACAATATGCTGACGACTTCATGGAATATTAAAGGGCTAGTTGTGCTTCCTAACCTTATGTTGTCAAAGACCTAATCCCTGGTCTTTGAATTGTGATATTACTGCCTAACAAGAGTCGATGCTAGCCAAGGGATCCCCATCCTTTCTCAAACGGATTGATGGTTCTGTAATGGACAACGGTGGTCTTCTTCTTGGTAGCTTTGTTCATGTCTTAAACTTGGTCTCATCTTGCCTGGACTCATTCTTCTTTTTTTTACTATTGAAATGTAAATATAAGAATCTACAAATTTCAAATTATCTTGCACGAAACCGAACTGAATTTTCTTCCCACAAGTCGGATCATGATCAAACTATTACTCTTGGCTTAGAAGTACAATCACAAGATGGAATGTTCTTGATTTCTACAACCTAAATGCCTCCAAAATGAGTGTTTTGTTTTGAGAGAGTTTTTTTCAATGCTTTTGTTAGAGAGTGAAAGAGAGCTATCAAAACTATATTGCAATTTTCAGCATGTTGCAGTAATGAGAAGTTACCAAAACTGCATTCCTGAGCTGGATTGAGTTTTGCCCTCATGGATGACCCAAACCCATATTTAAAATCCAACATCTCCCACTCGCACATGATGGACAAAATATTAATCTCATCTTCATAATTTCATATAGGCAAATAAGTCATATGACCTACGAGTACATTTGCAAACCTAACCATATTCCTGTTAGAGATACATGGCGAGTGTAAACCAAAAATTAAGAACAACATCAAATAATTCCATATCTCTTTGTCACCTAGACATATTTGGTTACATCGAGAATCAAGCATACTTAAATCCCTCAAAAGTTATAGTTGATCTCTTTTCTCTTAAGAAAAATGTGTTCACAATTATATCTGATTTCCAATGAAATGACATAACTAGTCGACCGGTGATGTACATATATAATGTAATCCAAAATTATCTTCCTTCTGTACTTATATCCATTATATTCAAACTAATTGCTTTTCTAAACATGTTCCATAAGACTATATTATTTTATCATAGTTGAAAGTATGCTAAAGTAACAAATATTAGCTCATCACATCAGAATATATCAAAAGTCTCTAAGGGCACCAATGAGGCTTTATTAATGATTAAGGCGCCTCAAGGAATTCACATAGTGAGAAAGCAGGGATTCATTGAATTCAATCTTCAATGATTCTCACTCTTATCATATGTCACATATGCACATGTGGTATGACATACATGCTATGGTAGACTTTCTCCTTTAAGGAGTGTATGTCAAGTTTTATATCAACATCGTATAAATCTTGATCTAGACGTTTTCTTCACATCTACTTAGAGTTCCCTCTAAGCCTATCTATTAATATATCTCTTAGAGAGCTCATCATATCTAGCATTATACACCTTCCAGGCTTACATGATTATGGGATCATCATGTTAGGTCCAAGTAATAATTTCTTAAACTTCAGAACCTCACCTTGATAGTTATCAAGGAAACACATTTATTATATATACACTTTTATACTCTCTTAATTATATATTTCTGGTTTTAATATGTGCACGTGTCTCATATTAGCCCATCACCCATACCATATAAAGCTATTGCTCATGTGAAAGAATTGACACATGCTTGGTGACATACTTTTAATTATGATATGCATATATACCAGTATTAGTTTATTGTGCATCTGAATTCATTTGATAATTTATAAAAGTAAATAAAGATAAACTTCATTAATATATAAACATCATTGTCTTACAAGTCCTTAATATACAGTCTCAAATTCTACGCAATTCAAGAGATCTAAATGTGATTGGAATAAATCTCTTGATATTGATTTGGTAAATGGATCAATTATCATCAAATACATAGGACTATATTTCAGGACGACTTTCTTTCAAGCCACAATATCTCCAACAAAAATATTCTTAATATTAATGTATTTTGTTCTACTATGATATTTCAGATCCTTCATATAACCAATAGCCGCTTAACTATCACAATTAACTCCCACTAGTTAATTTAGAGATATTTTTTTATAATTCCCAAGCTTTGCAAGAATTGCCTCAACCATATGGCTTCTTGGATTGCAGTTGAGCATACTATGAATTTATCTTCCATCATCGACAAGGCAACACAACTTTGTTTCTTGCTACTCTATGATATGACACCATTATTCAACAAGAAAATATATCTAGAAGTCGACTTGTGTTCATCTAAATCTCCTGTCCAATTAGCATCTGAGTATCCCTTCAAGCACAAATCATCCCTTTGATAGCATAAGGAGTAATCTATAGTGTCCTTAAGATATCTTAGGATACACTTGACTGCTCTCCAATGCATCATTCTAGGATTTGATTGATAGCAGCTCATTAAACTTACTATATAATATATATCTGGCCTTGTACACATGGTGGCATACATTAAACTTCTAATAGTATTCAAATAAGGAAATTTAGCTATTTTATCCTTTTCTTTAGAAGTCATAGAGCACATGCTATTATTAAAAGTTTCACCTTTTGCTATAGGACTATCTGCAGGAGTACAATCTTGCGTATAAAATCATTCCAAAATCTTTTTAAGAAAAGATTCTTGTGAAAGTGCCAACATTTTTTTGGAACAATTTCTATGAATTTTCACTCCAAGTATATATGCAACTTCTCCCATATCCTTCATTTCAAAACTGATGAACAACCATTTCTTAATGGTATTAACATACTCCTTATCATTCCCAGCTAATAGTATATCATCAATGTATAAGAACAGAATTATGAATTTATCCCTTTAACACTAGACGTAAACATAGTGATCCTCATGGATCATAGTAAAACCATAAGACATTAATTCTCTATAAAATCTTAAATACCACAATCTAGATGATTGTTTGAGACCATATATTGATCTTTTAAGTTTGCATACTTTGTCTTCTTGATCTTCAACTATGAAACTTATGGGTTGTTTCATGTAAATTTTTTCATCCAATTCTTCATTGAGAAAGATAGTTTTAATATCCATTGGTTGTAGCTCTAAACCCATATGAGCCACTATAGCTAGAATAAGGCGAATGGAGGTGAATCTTATCATGGGCAAAAAGATTTCTTCATAATTTATACCTTCTTATTAGGTATAACCTTTCACCACTAAGTGTGCCTTATACCTTTTTATATAACAATCTGCCTTACACTTAATTTTTAGAATCTACTTATTCCCAATAGCTTTACAATTCCGGAGGCAGATTAACCAAGTCC
>QRFJ01006412.1:0-27994 GCA_006176705.1 Cocos nucifera | reverse complement strand
ATTCTAATTTTTCATGAAATACATATCTTTGGTAGAGGTTTGGGGTGTGCAAAAATTAGATGAGTTAATGGCATATCCCTTCGACCGGTCTCACTTACCTAGCCATATCTGTTGACCCAGTTCTGATTTGAGGTGGTCAATAATCTGAGCTAACCCATGCCACTAGGTTAGTCATAATTGTTATGACTATACCAAGTCTAGTTTAATGAGACCTGAATCAATTCTCCCTAAGAAAAGATTAAGTCTGAGGTCTTCTACCATTG
This sequence comes from Cocos nucifera, assembly GCA_006176705.1. NCBI lineage: Eukaryota > Viridiplantae > Streptophyta > Magnoliopsida > Arecales > Arecaceae > Cocos > Cocos nucifera. The sequence continues at coordinate 27,731 of QRFJ01006412.1, read as the reverse complement.
TAGATATGCAGGCCCTTTCCAGGGTTGATTGTTCTCGATTGGATACAGTGGCTCAATTGCATCGAAAAGATGCAATCATGTCTATTAGGCATTGGATGCTATAGGCTGGAGGATGAGTTGGGCTCAATATTTTGGATACGGTGAGAAACTCAATTAGAGACCAAGTTTGGGTGGGTCTGACTTAACTAAGGAGTGGATCAATATTTCGGATACGGTGAGATTCATGAATTAGAGACCAAGTTTGGGTGCACCATGATTAGAGAATCATTGAACGGGAGTTGTTCACTCATTGGCTAACCCATCACCAATAACTGTTAGGTGAGGTGATGAGTCAGTTGGTGAGACCGCACCATCCACTAGAAATCATTAATCGTGGAGATTTTCGCATCTCTACAGAGGGAGTGTAGGGATTCGAGAAAATAGTGGGAGCTAATTTGTATAAAAATAAAATTTCTAAATAAACTGATCAAGTCATAATTACAGTATCTAACTATGGGCAATTCTGCAATCCTTGATTGATGCATATGGACAATTCATCATGAATCACCACATGTATAAACTTCAAAATTCATTAGCTGAATTAATGAACATGCTGGTCATGGCTGAGCTTTCCATGAAAGGTTCTAAAGGCTCAGTTCTTGCTATGGAATAGACTTCTTCCAAAAGAAAGTCTTATGGAAAGAAAAAGAAGTCTGCGAAAAAGCAGAAGATGGAAGGAGGAAAGAAGAAGAAAGAAGAGCAGAAGAAGAAGGCTGATGTCAAAGAAAAGTATTTCAATTGCAACAGTCATAGCCACTAGAAGCGGAACTGCCATACTTACCTGGCCACCCTGAAGAACAAGAAGGAAGATCCTTCTGAAGGTATGCTCATTATTGAGTCTAACCTTATGATTTCTTCCGCATCCAGTTGGGTGCTTGACTCTGGTTCTAGTGCTCATCTGTGCACTTTCATGTAGGATCTTGAGGATAGCAGGAGGCTGAGGGATGGAGACATGATCCTACACATCGATAATGGAGCAAGAGTTGCTGTAGTGATGGTGGAAACATATCCTCTTCGATTACCATCTGATTTAGACTTAGTTTTGAAAGACTGTTATTATGTGCCTACAGCTAGTAGGAATTTGATTTCTATTTCATGCTTAGCACAAGAAGGCTATGTGATTACCTTCTTTAAGGACTATTGTAATATTCTTTATGAAAGAAATAAAATTGCATATGGTTTTCTTATTAACGGTCTTTATCAGCTACATATTGATGTACCTGTTCTAACTATCGAGCAAAATGTGAATGCCAAACGACCTAGGGATCGTCCAAATGATAGATATCTATGGCTCCTAAGATTAGGTCATATAGCAGAAGATAGGATCAACAAATTAAAGAAAAATGGGCTATTGAGTCCGTTGACTTTCGAGTAATATCCAACTTATGAATCTTATCTTCAAGGCAAAATGACTAAACTCTCTTTTGTAGGATATGGAGAAAGGGCCATAGATCTCCTTGCCCTAGTACATACTGATGTGTGCGGCCCTTTTGATGTGTCAGCTAGAGGTAATTTTGTCTACTTCATTACCTTTACCGATGATCGATTTAGGTATGGGTATGTGCATCTTATGAGACACAAGTCTGAAGCTTTTGAAAAGTTCAAAGAATTTAGACATGAAGTTGAAAAATAGACTGAAAAACCCATTAAGGTTCTTCGATCAGATCGAGAAGGTGAATACCTTAGTCGAAAATTCCTAGACTATCTCAAGAAAAATGGCATAGTCTCTCAATGGACTCCACCAGGAATACCTCAACTCAATGGGGTTTTAGAACGAAAAAATTAGACTCTATTGAATGTGGTCCGATCCATGATGAGCTTCACAGACCTTCCTGATTTTTTTTGGGGACATTCATTGTTAACTTCAATTTATCTACTGAATAGGGTTTCCTCTAAGACCGTTCCTACCACACCGTATAAGATATGGCATGGTAAAAAATCAAGTTTGAGTCATCTCAGAATTTGGAGTTGTCTGGCTCATGTCAAAAGACAACAAGTGGATAAGTTAGAGTTTAGGTCCTTCAGAGCTCGATTCATATGATAGCCTAAAGAGTCATTAGGATACTATTTCTACATTCCAGAAGACCATAATGTGATTATGAGTCGACGTGCCATCTTTTTTGAAAAATAGTTTATTCACGGATAGCAGCATTAAGAAAGGATGATTAAGCTTGATTGAGAAAGTCTCACAGTATAATGAGCTAAGGACAAATTTGGAATCAAATCAGTTAGAGCGGAATAAGAATAACTACCTCCTCCTCTCGTTAGATACGGAAAGAGTTTTTCGTCCTCCTGAATGATACTTAGGTATTATTTTCAGAGGAAGTAAGAAAATATTCCTCGTAGTAATGGTGCTCAATGTGATGATCCCAAAAAACCCTACAATGAGCGATATCAGATATCGACTCCGAGAAATGGCTAGAGGCAATGCAATCAGAAATTGACTCGAGGCCTCAAACCAAAGTTAGACCTTGGTAGAATCCACTAGAAGGTATAGTACCAACTGGTGGAAATGGATCTTCAAGAGAGAGATTGGTTAGATGGAAATGTTTAGAGACATTCAAGGCTAGAGCTAGTGCTAAAAGATTATAGTCACACGAAGGCATATTGACTATCAGGATACCTTTTCCCTAGTGGCTAGCTAAAATCCATCCGCACATTGCTTGCCATTGGCAGCCTATTTCGATATGAATCTATTGCAAAATGGAAGAAGTAAAAGTGGCATTCTTAAATGGATATTCTTGAGGAAGTATAATCTATATGGAACAGCCGCATGTTTCACTTCCAGTGATAGGGTTGATCACAGGGTTTGCCAAAGCTGCAAAGGTCCTATTATGGACTTAAGCAAGCCATTCTCGGAGCTAGAACACTCATTTCAATGATTTGATCAAAAATTTTAGTGTTGTAATCAAAAATGAAGAGGAACACGTTGTGTCTTCAAAAAGGTTAGTGGGAGCACTGTTATTCTTCCCATATATTGTACGTGGATGACATCCACCTTATTGGGAAATGATATTCCATGATGACGACAGTCAAAATGTGGTTGTCCAAGAAATTCTCATGAAAGATCTAGTGAAAGCAATCTTTATTCTAGGATTAAGGGCCCTATAGAAATAGAACCAAATAGGATGCTCGGACTTTCACAGAAGTGTATATAGAGGAAGTACTAAAGAGGTTTAGTATGGAAAACTCTAAGAGAGGATTAATACCCTTCAGACATTGGTATTCTTCTTTTCCAAAGAAGATTGGCCCTAGCACACCTGAGGAAATAGAATGCATGAGCAAGATCCCTTACTTCTTCTGCAATCGGAGCCTCATGTATGCCATTGCTATGTACACGACTGAATATAGCCCATGCTGTGATGTACAAGCAGATATCAGTCAAATCTCGGTGAAGAAACAACTGGACTTCTATGAAAAATTATTCCTTAAGTACTTTAAGAAGAACTAAGGATATGGAATGATGTTGGTCTTTTGGTAACGAAAAACTCCAAGTCCAGGATACATAGAACTCGATTTCATGCTTCGATGTAGATGATCGAAGTTGACATTCTTGGCGAGTCTGTTTCTGTGCAATGGTGTTGCTGTCAGCTAGAAGATTCCAAAGCAAACCATGATAGTAGATTCCACCATGGAAGTAGAATATATCTGCTTTGCATCAAAGGCTGCGAAGGAAGCATCTGGTATAAGAAGTATGCGACGAGAAATCGAAGTAATGCCATCAGATTGCCATTCCTCTATACAACAACAACAATGGCGCCATATCCCTTGCTAAGGAGTCAAGGTCTCACCAGAATCCAAACACATTGAGGACGATACCACTCATCCGCAATTACTCGAGAAGGGTTACGTCGGGTCAAGATTATCACTCCGCAGACAAGCGGCAGACCACTTAACAAAATGCCTTGGGACACAAAATTCAAGAGCCCATCTTGAGAAGATGGACTTTTTTAGACTTGTAGCCAATCGGCTTAGGAACAAGTGAGATTGTCTAGATTATATGTGCCATAGAAGCCAGAATTGCGCTGACACTTGTAATAGCACTTCTAGGGGCAAAATTATAATTTTGACTATAATCAATAAAATAGATTATTGTTATCACATATGTGTATTTAGTTATCTATGTGATAACTGTTAAGATATATGTGGCCCTAGAAGCCAGAATTGGCTGACACTTAATAATACACTTCTAGGGGCAAATTATAATTTGACTAATAATCAATAAAATGGATTATTTTTCTTCACATATGTTGTATTCTAGTGTCTGTGGATACATCCTTTGAGTTAATGGTAATGATAATTCATATTTTCAAGAGTTGAAAATTTAGACATGAGTAATCATTATTAACTCATTAAAATGCCTCCGATAATAGGGATCATTCACGAGGATGGTTGATTGATCCGAAAAGGTTGATATACAATCGCTTCTCTTTAGTAGATAATAAAATTCATCCAATAAATAGAGAAAAAAAGTCCAAGTTAGATCAAAATCCTAGACTAGGAATATCCAAACATGGGAAGTTGTAGGGGCGCCCAACTCTTGGGTGCCTCCTCCATAATTATTGGTGTGGACCAGAGAGGGAGGGCATACAAAAATGGAGATTATTTTCATAAAATAAGAAATGAATTCATTAGAAAAAGGGGTGGCACTCAAGGAAAGGTGTTTTGGTCAACATGGATTCTACATCATAGAATCCTAAGCAAAACTAACTCCACATTTGACTTGGTCTTCAAACAAATTGCCTTATGAGAAAAGGAGGAGAGAAAGAGGGTGTGAGAAGCCATGGGAGTAAAGAATTTTCATGTAAGAAACAAAATGAAAAGGGCATGGGGTGCAAGGATTAAGTGGTGCAAGTGATAGGCAGTCCTAGTCACACTAGGACTCCTATTTTGACTTGTTCAAACAAGATCTTTTAACCAAATAAAATCAAGATTAAACCAACCCAATTAAGTAAGGCCCTAATGCATTTAAGAATTTAGTTAAATCAGATTAAATTAGATTTAATTTTGATTTATTTTTTAATCAAATTAGAAAATTGGGTTAATCCAAGTCCTAGTTAGACTAGGACTAGTTCTTCCTTGCACTTGGCTTATCCAATAAACCAATTGGACTTGATCCAATCAATCCCAAATCAAATATAATTAAATCATATCTAATTAGACTTAATCTTAGCCTATTGGCTTAATAAAATTAAGCTAGATAGCAATTCAATTACTAATCGATCCTCCTATAATACCTGCACTAGGTTAAATACTAATCGTATTGATTGTTTAACCCTAGAATGATTCTTAATTGTTGATCAACCATCTGATCAGATCGTAAGCTCTATGTGTATGATCTCATAGATCTGAACCTAAGTCGATAACATAAAAATAAATTCTTGTACCAATCAAAGTGACCATCTAGGAATAATATTCGACGGTCGGATAGGTCGAAGGTGTAGAACACCATCCTTATAACCCATGCAGATATAATTTCCATATAATTTATCTCCTTGACCATAATGCTTGTAGAATACCTCAGAGTTCAACTGTCAACTCTGATCAGGTTGTCCACATTGTATTTCAAAATGTCAAATCCATATGATAGATTATCTTGGACAAGATTTTGCTGTATTGAAATACAGTGGTACATTCTTCTCCAACTCTTAGAGTGGTCAATTCCATCTTAATCAGACTCCAACCTCACAAATACTTGATTGTGCCTAGAAGCCTTCCATTGCTAAATTAAAAATTCAGTTAGTCTAATACCACAGCACAATGAGTTGCTTGCAAGTCACTGAGGTGATCTCAGGTCTAAGGAATACTTATATCTATATCCCGTCGGAGATATTCTTGATAGCAGAATGCTCTGGAGTTGGTCATGTTCAATGACGATGTAACCATACATCTCATCTGTATGCTATACCTGTGTCTCCACACTTCTTGGTTAAGAGGATAACTAACGTATATGGCATATAGCGAGCTTTGCTCGATAGATGCTGTTATCCTAATTGATAGCCTATCATTTAGTTGTGAATAAATTTAAGGGTTAATCAATAAATCCTCTCTTTATCGTAACTAAACAGTCATAAGGACTTCATCACAATAATGGAGTTCATTAGAAGATGTAAACTTATGATGAAAAAGATGATAAAATATTTTTATTAATTAATAAATAAATTATAATTATAAAATAGCTTAACCATCAATAGGCTGATGATTGACTTTGGGACATAATTCCCAACAACTTTCACTTTTTCTAAAGCCACTCGACATAGTATCTAATACCCATCTTTGACTTATGATTGTCGAACTTCTTGATTGCCAAGGCTTTAGTGAAGGGGTCAGCTAGGTTCTTCTTTTCATCGATCTTTTGAAGGTCGACGTCACCACGATCCATGATTTCACGGACCAAATGAAAGTGGCATAGAATGTGCTTTGTCCACTGGTGTGCCTTCAGTTCCTTTGCTTAAGCTATGGTGCTAGTGCTGTCGCAGTATGGCAAGACTGGACCATCAATGGAGAGTGCTACTCTAAGCTCGATGATGAACTTCTTCAGTCATACAGCTTTTTTTTCTGCATCTGATGCTGCCATGTACTCTACTTCGCAAACAGAGTCAGCCACTATATGCTGCTTGAAACTTTTTCAGTAGATGGCTACACTATTTAGAGTACAGATATACCCCTACACACTTTTACTATCATCATGGTCAGATTGAAAGCTGGAGTCTGTAAACCCCATAAGCATCAAATCTGACTCACCATAAACCAAGCATTGGTCCTTAGTATTTCTCAAATACTTAAGGATGATTTTAACCACCTTCTAGTGATTTTTGCCAGGGTCAGACTGGTATCTACTCACCACTCCTACTGAGTATGCCATGTCTGATCTCGTACATATCATTGCATATATAATAGACCCCACTGCCGAAGCAGATGGGATTCTGCTCATACGCTCTCTTTCTTCAGGAGTTGTCGGACCCTTCTTAGAGAGAGAAATTTCTTGGCCTATTGAAAGATAACCCTTTATGAAATTCTCTATGCTGAACCTCTTCAGCATAGTTTCTATGTACGTGGACTGAGATATACCAAGCATCCTTTTAAATCGATCCCTATAGATCTTCATCCCTAGGATGTAGGATGCTTCACCCAAGTTTTTCATGGAGAACTATGATTGCAACCAGACTTTTATTCCTTGTATTGTGGGGATATCATTCTCGATTAAGAGAATGTCATCCATGTACAAAATAAGAAATACAATTGCTAGACCATTTGCCCATTTATAAATGTAAAATTCTTCTCCATTCTTAACGAAGCCATATGTTTTGATCACTTTATGAAAATATATGTTCCAACTCCGAGATGCCTACTTCAATCCATAAATGGATCTCTGAAGCTTGCACACCTTGGACTCATCTGTGGATGTGAACCCTTCAGGTTGTATCATATACACCTCTTCGATCAGCTCTCCATTTACGAAAGCTGTCTTCACATCCATCTGCCAGATCTCATATTCTAGATGGGCAGCAATGGCAAGCATGATCCGAATGAACTTAAGTATTGCCATAGGGAAGAACATTTCATCATAGTCAATACCATAATATTGATGATACCCCTTTTCGTCTTCACCTTTTCGTCTGCACCCCTCTTCCTTTTGAAGACCCATTTACACCCAATGGATTTAACCCCTTCAGGTGGGTCAACTAATGTCCATACATCATTGACCTTCATGAAATCCATTTCGGATCTCATGGCTTCTAGCCATTTCTTAGAGTCAGATCTCTGCATCGCATCTATATAAGTGATCAGGTCCTCATCATTCTCATCGAGTTTGATGGAATCACCATCCTGGATCAAGAATCCATAGTATCTATTCGGATGGTGCGGTACTCTACCGGATCATCTTAATGGTGTGGGTTCACTAGGCTTCAGATCTGATCTGATCAAATCCAACTTAGATTCAACATTCTGTATCGGACTTTCTACCTATTGAACTTCATCAAGTTCAACCTTAGAGGCAATAGTTCCTTCACCAAGGAACTCCTTTTTCAAAAAGGTTGCTCTAGGGCTGACGAACACCTTTTGTTCATCAACATGGTAGAAATAGTATCCTTTGGCGTCTTTTGATTATCCTATGAATGTACACTTATCAGACTTAGGTCCAAGTTTGTCTTTAACTAACCGTTTGAAATAAACTGGGCACCCCCAAATCCTAAGGTATGAAAGTGCTGGTTTACACCCTATCCATATCTCATATGAAGTTTTAACTATAGACTTACTTAGAATCCTATTTAATAGATAACAAGTCGATTCGAGTGCATATCCCCAGAAGGATATCGACAAGCTAGCAAATCCCATCATGGATCAGACCATGTCTAACAAAGTTCAATTCCTCCTTTCAAACACACCATTATGCTATGGTGTTCTAGAAAGAGTCCATTGAGAGAGAATTCCATTCTTTCCTAGATATGTGAGAAACTCACTAGAAAGATATTCTCCTCTTCGATCAGATCGAAGAGTTTTAATACTCTTCTTAGTTTATTTTTCTACTTCACTTCAGAATTGTTTGAATATTTCAAAAGAATCTGACCTATGTTTCATCAGATAGACATATCCATATCTGGATAAATCATCTATGAAAGTGATGAAGTAGACAAATCCACCTCTGACATTTGTGTTCATTGGTCCACATACATCAGTATATACCAGACCTAAGATCTCATTGGCTCTCTCACCTTTTTCAGTAAAAGATGACTTGGTCATTTTACCAAAATGACAAGACTCATAGGTTGGAAGTGATTCACAATCATTGACTTTGAGGATTTTCTCTTGAGTCAACCTATTTATCCTGTTCTTGTTTATATGACCTAGCCTACAGTGTCATATGTAGATATCTCATATACTATCTAATCTAGGATACTTGCTAGTAGAATAGACTATATTAATAGGTTGTGATAACATATATACACCATTGTTCAATTATCCACAGAAAGTAGTAACACCATTCACAATGACATTACAAACTTATTTCTCTATTGAAATTTCATAATTGTTCATGATCAAAAGGCCTACAAAAATGATATTTAAAAAGAAACTAGGACAAAAATGACAATCACAAAAAACCAAATACAAGTTTAAAAATTTCTAAAGCTAGAACTGAAACTTATCTTTCATCTTCAATATTTAGGAATCTCTCATCTTGCTTGAATCTTCTACTGACCTGCAACCCCTGCAATGAATTGCAAATATGGTAAGGGCTATCGGTATCCAGTATCCAGTCAGTAATATCATAAATAGAGAAATTGCAAGGAGTTATCATATAAATACCTTTCCCAACAACAGCTTGCTTCTTTCTCTACCTGTTCGGATCCAGGGAGGCAATGTACTGAGGATAGTTCCTCTTTCAGTGCTCCTATTTCTTGTAAAAGAAGCATTCAGCTTGACCCTTATCGGGCTTGATCTTCCTGATCTGGCCCTGCACTGATGTCCTAGCCTGAACTTGCACCTTCTTTATTTTCTTCTTTTTGTTCTTCTTTCCTTTCCTAAAGGGTCGAGAACCAGAAGATGAACCTTCCACTAAGTTCACTGACCCTTTATGGAGCTGGTGATCCTTCTCAAAATTCGAAAGTAACCTCAGTAAGCCATGATAGTTTGCTTCAGACTTTGTCATTTTGTAATAAGGAAAGAAAGATAGGACTTTGGTAGTGAGTTAAGTATTGCATCTTTTCTAAGTTGTTCATGCAAGGAAAAGCCATGTTTGCTCAAGCTATCAGCTTGGTCATGTACAGTCCATGATCAGCGATAGAGACTCCATCCTACATTCTAGCGTTGAAGATGGCGCAACTAGTCTTGTGCCTCTCAACGTCATCGGGTGTGCTAAAAGAATCCTCCAACACTTAGAGCATTTCATTTGGCTGAGCTGTCTCAAACCTGTGACTGAACTCATTGCTCATCACAGTCAGTATAATGCAGCTCACCGTGGTTCAGTCATTAAGCAACTTTTGATAAGTATCTCTGACTGTTTCACGTGCAATGACAGCTGGCTCCTCAGGTTCAGGATCAATCAGCACATATAGGATCCGTTCTTGTTTTAGGATAATCTTCTGTTAGATATGTGTGCCCTAGAAGCCAGAATTGGCTGACACTTATTGTACACTTCTAAGGGCAAAATTATAATTTTAACTATAAATAATAATATAGATTATTTTCTATCATAATGTGTATTTAGTGTCTGTGATACATTCCTTGAGTTAATGGTAATGATAAATCTTATTTTCAAGAGTTGAAAATTTAAGTCACGAATTTTTGTTATTAACTCATAAAATGCTTCCGACCGTAGGATCATCATGAGGATGGTGATTGACTTAGAAGGTTGGTGTATAATCACTTTTTTATAATAGATGAGTCTTGAGTCTATGGTGTAGAGATACTAGAGCGAGAGTACAGATACTCGTTAGAGAATGAGGGCACTAAGCGTGACCACCTCAAGTAGTTATAAGAAAGTCTACCTTCTCGTCGATGACTGGCTCGAAGGTGTAGTGATGTATTTGGTTCTTTGACCTAAGGTGCATTGGCAATTCACCTTGAGGGTGTTATAGTTTGACTACACCATGACTCGGTCTCCTAGTCATTCAGAATTCTAAGGTGTATCTTGGCTATAACATGTTCATTGTAGGAATTAGATTGCACCAAAGAGAAAATCTATCTACCTCGGTAGATGAGGAGTAGCCCTATGATGATCATGAGAATCAAGTCCATAAGCCCATGGCCATGGTAGAGTGAAATAATAGAAAAAGTTTCTATTAAGGTTTTCACATCGGACATGAATCGAATGATTAATTCATATGATAGAGACTAGGGTTTGACGAGTTTACCTTAACCCTAATCTGATCGGGGCTCAAGATAGAGAACTTAATCACACAGGTAGCTGCACCAAGAGGTTCATTTTAGCTTGATGGGTTGCCACATATACTGCTAGGTGTCACTGGTGGATTTTGGAGCAATTAGAATGATTTAGAGATTGATCATTCTAAGTTGTTCGAATCAGAAGAGTTCTGATCCATCGAAGGAGTTTCGATGATGTCGATGATAGAGATCATGACATATCCATACCATATAGAACTGATCTAACTGGGTCACACAAACAAGGTTTGATCTGGTGATCATCATTGAACAATCTAGTTCAATTGATCTGAATGAGATTCAATTAGGTTCAAGAAAATCGTGCTAGCACATCGATTGAACCTAACGTTCTTCTTTTCTATCATAAATTAACTGAGCCAAAGAGTTTGTATAATAGACCTTCATTGTTCTGAAGTTGTCCAGTCAAAAAAGGTTCCTTATTTTGGACAAAGACCCCGCCATTTGTTCATCTTGCATTCTTGTCTTTGACTTTTGTCAAATTTGACCATTGACCTTTGACTTTGCCCATTGTCATGCACCTGAGGTAGAGCTGGTCCTATCCCCCAGAAGGAGGAGTGCACCTTAGGCGTGTACGTGCTAGGACCTAGGAGTCCTTATTGGATGGACTCGGTCCCTTTGTTGGTTCCAATTCTCCTTCTTGATAAGACCAACTTTGATTGGTCTTAGTGCGCCCTCTAAGGGAATCTAGGGGATCTATTCCACCAATCAGATTTAGATCTGATTTTCACAAAGGTTGATTGGTTGGAGAAGGGAGTTGGATCACAGTTAGTCTATAAATAAACCCTACCCCAACTTAAGAGTTTTCCATATGCCCAAAGGCCTTTCTCCTTCTCCTCATCTTCCCCCTCTCTCTCCTCTCCACGTCCAAAAGTTTTGGCTGTTTGTGCAATCCAGATCAAAAGAAAGGCGACAAATGTTAGAAGGCTGCACTGCTGCAAAGACACTGCTGATCTTCAAAAGGAGTTTGAAGATCCTCCAAATCAGATCCAGATCTAATTTTTGAAGAAGATAAAGAAGGATCTCTAGATCTCCTGAGTGGATACCAGTAGGCCAAGCGCTTGCGTGCTAGATCCAGAACCTTCCACTGCATACAGGATCATCAATCGTAATGGATTACCCAAATCAGGTAATTAAATTAAATTTAATTTATTTAATTTTTTTATTTATTTAAATAAAAATAATAAGAAAAGATCTTAATTGATCTAGATAAAAGAAAAAATTTTGAAAATATATCTCTTGATCTGTAGATTTGACCGAAAAATAGGATTTTTTCCTTCAACTGGTATCAGAGCCAAGTTCTAAAAGTTATTTAGATCTAATTTTAAATTTATTTTAATTAAAATAAAATGATTTTAGATGTCACATGAGATGTGATCAGATCTGAAATCAGAAAAATTAAAATTAAATTGATTTAGATCTAAGATTTAGAAAATATGCATGACTAGTTCTAAAATAGAATAGTTCTATAGAATAGTGTCTTGCATGTTTTTATTTAATTTTGATTAAATCATATTTTAGATCTTTTATTTATATTTTTTAATATTATAATTTATAATAATATCTAAAAAATAGTAAATAAAAATTATTTAAATTTTAAATCATATGAGATATGATTGATGCATGTCTAGACTAGTTGTAGAATAGTTCTACATAATTTCTAGATTAGAATTTATTTTGATAAGATCAATTTAAATCTAATTTTTTAGATTATTATGAGATAATTTAGATCTAAAAATATGCATGATTCGATACATGAGATGTATGCAAAATATGCCATGATTAGATCTAATTTATATATGAGATATATGATATAGATCTAAAACTATTTTGTAGTATTGCATGTTCCTGATTAAGGCATTCCTCTTGGCCGTCCGATCATAAGAATGAAGAAGGATTTAAAGGCCCTCTCTTTCCATCCGATGGGGTGTTCTTATGACGTGTAGGGGTGCTGCGTTCGTCCTTAATCAGAAATCCAAAACTTACTTTCTGCAAAATCCTAGATCCTGAAACCCTAGGATTTATTGTGCATATTTTGTTTATGAACCCTACTTAATTAAGAATTAAGATTATGAAATATTAATTAGATCTAAAATTGAAGAATTTTAGATCTAAGACATATTCATAATACTGGGTTTGGGCTTGGGTAGCTCAATTAGGTCTAAGCGGTTGATCAAACCGAATCAAGAGTTGGTTAGATGGGATCAACAATGCTTAAATTGACCAGCCTAATAGGATTAAGTCTGGGTCAAGATCGAAGTCACGATCAAGCAAGACCTAATTAGGCTCAGAGGTTAGAGTCTGGATTGTAGGCTAACCCAATTGGTTCTGACTCAACAATTTGGTGTCTAAGGTAAGTTTGGCACATACGACCGACTGATTTTTAATTGGAAGCTACTCGACCTGAATGCATTCTTGTATGAGTTAATGCATATTCCTTCCACCAGTCTCACTTACCTGGCCATATTTGTTGGCTCAGTCCTGATCTGAGGTGGCCAATAATTTGAGCTAACCCATGCCACTAGGTTAGTCATAATGGTTATGACTATGTCAAGTCTAGTTTAATGAGACCTAAAAATCTTCTTAAGAAAAGATTAAGTCTAAGATCTTCCACCATTGTAGATGTGCGGGCCCTTCCTAGGGTTGATTATTCTCGGTTGGTTACAGTGGTTCAGTTGCATCAGCAAGGCACAACCATGTCTATTAAGCATTTGATGCTACAGGCTTGAGGATGGATTGGGCTTAATATTTTGGATACGGTGAGAGACTCAATTAGGAATCTAATCTGTGCAAATGGTGGGTCTGACTTAACTAAGAAGTGGATCAATATTCTAGGCACGGTGAGCTTCATGAATTAGAGATCAAGTTTGGGTGCACCATAATTAGAGAATCATTGAATAAGAGTTGTTCACTCATTGGCTAATCCATCACCAATAACTATAAGGTGAGGTGATAAATCAGTTGGTGGGACCGCACCACCCACTAGAAATCATTAATCGTGGAGATTTTGGCATCTCTACAGAGAAAGTGTAGGGATCTGAGAAAATAGTGGAAGCTAATTTATTTAAAAATAAAACTCTTAAATAAATTGGTTAAGTCTTAATTACAATATCTAACTAGAAACTTTGACTCTCTACAAAAAAATGTCTGCGTCCAACCTACTAGCACGTATCCTGGACACCCATAGACTGATTAGATCCAATTATAAGGATTAGCTTTGAAACATTAAAATTATTTTGGATTCCAAGAAGTTAACTCATGTATTGGATCAGGATCCTCCTACCTTACCAGCTCGTCCATCCACTGAATAGAGAGCGACTGTTGATAAGTAGACAGACGAAGTTAACAAGGCCAGATATCACATATTAGGCTTGATGTCTGATGAGCTTTAGCACCAACATAAAGATATCAAGACTGCCCACCAAATGTTGGCTCACCTAAAGAGATGTTTGGTGAACAGAGTCGCGCAGCCAAGTATCAAGTCACTAAATGACTATTCAAGGCTAAAATGCATGATGGACAGCCAGTCCAAGATCATTATCTAATGATGATCAAGGACTTGGAAGAGCTTGAGAAGCTCGGAGTGAAGTTGGACCTGGATCTGCAGAATGATATAATTCTGTAATCTTTGACTGATGCATATGGGTAGTTCATCATGAACTACCATATGCATAAACTTCAAAATTCTCTGGCCGAGCTTATGAACTTATTGGTTACTGCTAAGCTTTCTATGAAAGATTCTAAAGGCTCAGTGCTTGCTATGGAATAGACTTCTTCCAAGAGAAAGTCTTTCAAAAAGAAGAAGTCTGTGAAAAGGCAAAAGATGGAAGGAGGAAAGAAGAAAAAGATAGAGTTGAAGAAGAAGGCCACTGACAAAGAAAAATATTTCCATTACAACACTGATGGCCACTGAAAGCAGAATTGCCCTACATACCTAGCCACCTTGAAGAATAAGGAGGCAGATCCTTCTAGAGGTATGCTTATTATTGAGTCTATCCTTATGGTTTCTTCTGCATCCAGTTGGATGCTTGACTCTGGTTCTAGTGCTCATTTGTGCACTTTCATGCAGGATCTTGAGGATAGCAGGAGGCTGAGGGATGGTGAGATGATCCAATATATTGAAAATGGAGCAAGAGTTGCTGCTGTGATCGTAAGAATATACCCTTTTCAACTACCATCTGATTTAGACTTAGTATTAAAAGATTGTTATTATGTGCCTGCAGCAAGCAAGAATTTGATTTCTATTTCATGCCTTAGCACTAGAAGGCTATGTGAATTACCTTTCTTAAGGACCATTGTAACATTCTTTATGAAAGAAATAAAATTGCAAATGGTTTCCTTATTAATGGTCTTTATCAGTTACATATTGATGTATCTATTTTTAACTATCGAGCAAAATGTGAATGCCATGAAACGACCTAGGGATAGTCCAAATGATAGGTATCTATGGCACCTAAGACTTAGGTCATATAGCAGAAGATAGGATTAACAAATTGGAGAAAAATGGGCTATTGAGTTCCATTGACTTTTGAGTCATATCCAACTTGTGAATCTTGTCTTCAAGGCAAAATGACTAAACTTCCCTTTTGTAGGACATGGGGAAAGGGCCACAGATCTCCTTGCCCTAGTACATACTGATGTGTGCGGCCCATTTGATGTGCCGGCTAGAGGCAATTTTGTCTACTTCATTATCCTTTATCCGATGATCTATCTAGGTATGGGTATGTGTATCTTATGAGACACAAGTCTGAAGCTTTTGAAAAGTTCAAAGAATTCAGACATGAAGTAGAAAAGCAAACTGAAAAACCCATTAAGGTTCTTCGATCAGATCGAGGAGGTGAATACCTTAGTCAAGAATTCTTAGACTATCTTAAGAAAAATGGCATAGTCTCTCAATGGACTCCACCAGGAACACCTCAACTCAACGGAATTTCAGAACGGAGAAATCGGACTCTATTGGATATGGTCCGATCCATGATGAGCTTCACAGACCTTCCTGATTTTCTTTGGGGACATTCATTGTTAACTTCAATTTATCTACTGAATAGGGTTTCCTCTAAAACCGTTCCTACCACACCGTATGAGATATGGCATGGTAAGAAACCAAGTCTGAGTCATCTCAGAATTTGGGGTTGTCCGGCTCATGTCAAAAGACAACAAGCGGACAAGTTAGAGTTTAGGTCCTTTAGAGCTTGATTTATAGGATATCCTAAAGAGTCATTAGGATATTATTTCTACATTCTAGAAGATCATAATGTGATTGTGAGTTGACATACCATCTTTCTTGAAAAATAGTTTATTCAAGATAGCGGCATTGGAAAGCAGATCAAGCTTGAGGAGAAAGTCGCACAAGAGCAACGAGCTAAGGACCAAATGGAACCAAATCAAGTTAAGCCAATGCAACCACTACCTCCTCCACCTCGTAGATCAGAAAGGGTTTTTCGTCCCTCTGAGAGGTACTTAGGTACTATTTCAGAGGAAGAAGAGGAAATGTTTCTCATAGGTAATGAGATTCATGGTGATGATCCGAAAACCTATGATGAGACGATATCAGATATCGACTCTGATTAATGGTTAGAGGTAATAAAGTCAAAAATTGACTCGACGCACTCAAATCAAGTCTGGACCTTGGTAGATCCATTAAAAGGTATAGTACCTATTGAGTGTAAATGAATCTACAGGAGAAAGATTGGTGCAGATGTGAATGTAGAGACATTCAAAGCAAGATAAGTGGCAAAAGGGTATAGTCAACATGAAGGCATTGGCTATCAGGATACCTTTTCGTTAGTATCTATGCTGAAATTCATCAGCATATTGCTTGCTATTGTAGCTTATTTCGATTATGAAATATGGCAAATGGACGTGAAAATGGCATTCTTAAATAGATACCTTGAGGAAGATATCTATATAGAAGAACTGCTAGGTTTCACATCCAGTGATGCTGATCATAAGGTATGCAAACTGCAAAGGTCCATATATGGACTTAAGCAAGCATCTCAGAGTTGGAATACTCATTTTAATGATGTGATCAAATTATTTGGTTTCCTAAAAAATGAGGAGAAATTATGTGTCTTCAAAAAGATAAGTGGGAGCGCTGTTGTATTCCTCGTATTGTATGTGGATGATATCCTCCTTCTTGGGAATGATATTCCCATATTGACCATGGTTAAAATATGGTTTTTTAAAGAATTCTCCATGAAAGACCTAGGAGAAGCATCCTATATTCTAGGAATTAAGGTCTATAGAGATAGACCGAATAGGATGCTAGGACTTTCACAGAAGATGTACATAGAGGAAGTGCTAAAGAGGTTTAGCATGAAAAACTCTAAGAGGGATTTGGTACCCTTCAAACATGGCATTCATCTCTCCAAGAAGATGTGCCCTAGCACACTTGAGGAGATAGAATGCATGAGCAAGATACCTTATGCTTCAGCAATAGGAAGCCTCATGTATGCCATGTTATATACGCGACCTGATATAGCCTATGCTGTGCGTGTCACGAGCAGATATCAGTCAAATCCGAATGAAGAACACTGGACTTCTATGAAATGTATCCTTAAGTACTTGAGAAGAACTAGGGATATATTGTTGGTTTTTGGTAATGGAGAACACCAAGTCCAGGGGTATACAGATTTGAATTTTATGTCCGATGTAGATGATCGAAAGTCGATACAGTTGGAAGAGTTCCAACCAGACAGTGACAGCAGATTCCACTATGAAAGCAGAATACATCGCTGTATTAGAACTTATGAAGAAGGCATTCTGGTACAAAAAGTTTACCGTAGAGATTGAAGTGATGCCATTAGATGCCATTCCTTTATACTGTAACAACAATGGTGCCACAGCCCTTGCTAAGGAGCCGAGGTCTCACAAAAAATCCAAGCACAACGAGCAACATTACCACCTCATCCGCGATCACCTCGAGAAGGGTTACGTCAAGGTCAAGAGAGTCGACCCCATAGATAATGCGGTGGATCGATTCACAAAGCCGTTGGATCAGCAGAAGATCGAAGCCCACCTTGAGAAGATGGGACTTAGATTGGTAGCCAATTGGCTTTAGGTCAAGTGGGAGTTTGTTAGATATGTGTGCCCTAGAAGCCAGAATTGGCTGACACTTATTGTACACTTCTAAGAGCAAAATTATAATTTTGACTATAAATAATAAAATAGATTATTTTCTATCATAATGTGTACTTAGAGTCTATGATACATTCCTTGAGTTAATGGTAATGATAATTCTTATTTTCAAGAGTTGAAAATTTAAGACATGAATTTTTGTTATTAACTCATAAAATGCTCCCAACCGTAGGATCATCATGAGGATGGTAATTGATCCAGAAGGTCAGTATACAATTGCTTCTTTATAGTACATAAGTCTTGAATCTATGGTGTAGAGACATTAGAGCAAGAGTATAAGTACTCGTTAGAGAATGAGGACACTGAGCGTGACCACCTCGAGCAGTCATAAGAAAGTCTACCTTCTCATCGATGACTAGCTCAAAGTTGCAGTGGTGTGTCTAGTTCTTTAACCTGAGGTGCATCGATAGTTTACCTTGAGGGTGTTATAGTTTGACTACACCATGGCTCGGTCTCCTAGCCATTTGAAATCCTGAGGTGTATGTTGGCTATAACATGTTCATTGTAGCAATTGAATTGCACCAAGAGAAAATCTATCTACCTCGATAGATGAGGAGTAGCCCTATGATGATCATGAGAATCAAGTCCATAAGCCCATGGCTATAGCAGAGTGAAGTAATAAAAAGAGTTTCTATTAAGGTTTTCACATCGAACTTGAATGGAATGATTAATTCATATGATGGAAATTAGGGTTTGATGAGTTCACCTTAACCCTAGTCCGATCGAAACTCAAGATAAAAGAACTCAATCACATATATAACTGCACCAAGAGCTTCATTTCTAATTTTGATAGGTTGCCACCATATACTGCTAGGTGTCACTAGTAGATTTTGGGAGCAATTAGAATGATTTGGATGATCGATCATTCTAGTTGTCTGAATTAAAAAAATTTTGATCCGTAGAAAGGTATTTTGATGATGTCGATGATAGAGATCATGATATATCCCATTAGCATACAGAACTAAACCTAACTAAGTTACAAAAATAAGGGTTTAGATCTGGATATCATTAATTGGATAAATCTAATTCAATTGATTTGAATTAGATTCAATTAGGTTCAAGAAAATCATGCTAGCACACGATTGAGCCTAATGTTCTTCTTCTACAATCATTACAAGTTATCTCGACTGACCCAAATATGTTTGTGCTCACTCAGGTACCTTCACATGGACTGACTGGAGCTTGTCCAGGTCAAAAAAAGATGATCTTAATTTACGAGATAAATTTGAGATAACACCTGTCACTTTTTGTCACCTGCTAATTCTTGTCTTTTGACTTTGGTCAAACGTTGACCTTTGACACTTAAATATCTGCCCATGTATCATGCACCCATAGGAGAGCAGATAAGGGCTTATCCCCTTGCTAGAAAGAGAAAAGGAAAGGGTGCATGCCTAGGTAGGCATGCGCCTAAGGATAGGGACACCTGGAGTCCCATACAGATGGGACTCCATGTTGCTTCTTGGAATCAAACTAGGTGGCGCCAAGGACTCTACTTTGGGTAGTCTTGGCACCACCTAAGGGTGTTGGAGAGGGGCTCTCATTTGATTGGATCAGATGATGTCATCCCACTAATTAGATTTAGATCTGATTGCATGAAGAGATGTGATTCGCTGGGATGATGGGGCACTGCACGGCGCAGCAGGGTCTATATAAACCCTGTCTGCGCCTAGCTTTGCAGAACTTCTCCCTTTGCCCATGCCACATCGCTCTCTCCCTCTCTCCTCCAAACCTTCCTCAGATCCTCTCTCTCCTCTCCATGCCCAAGAGGCTTTAGGCTCATGTTTGGTGTGATCCGGGCAAGAGAAAGGCGACAACAAAGGAAGAAGGCAGCACTACTGCAAGAGATGACATCGAATCATCAAAAGTTGTTTTGAAGACCATCAAAATCAAATTCAAATCTGATCTTTGGAGGATAGATTGAGAAGGAGGAGATATCCAGATCTTGCCCGAGTGGATATCGGTAGAGGCCAGGTGATTGTGTGGCTGCATCCAGAATCTTAGGCAATCAGCAGGATCATCACAGGATAATTAGATTACCCAAGAACAAGATATAAATTAAATTTGATTTAATTTAATTTAATTTTATTTTTAGATCTATCAAATCGGATATGAAAAGTATTAGATTAAATTTAGAACTAAGAGAAAAACTTTTGCAATATTTCTCTTGATCAAATCAGACCTGAATAAACTTGATCCGAAAAATAAGTTTTTCCCTTCATCTTCAACTTTCGGTACCAGCTACCAAAGTTGGGTCCCACCAACTTATCATTGTCCAACAATGATTGGAGCGATAGGAAGGTGGCAATTTCTGCATAAAGAAAAATCAAAACCTAAATAGTAATTGATTCATTAAACCTAAAGATTTGAACTTTAATCAAAAAATTTCTTCCACTATTTTATTCGAATTAGTAGCCTCTACCTCTAATTCAAAAAATTATCCTAATTTCTTAGTGGATACTAGAATCTATATAGACTACACACGAGCCCAACTTTGGTTGGCCAACCCATGTACATCTAAGAATAGGTTCATAACGAATTATTTCTCCAAATAATTTCTAGTAATTAAATTTTGCCCCAGCCCCTGATCAGTCGGCTTTGGCCTTCTCAGAAAAGGGTCCAATTAGGTCCAACCATTAAAATGACCATACTTAGTCCATCTAACCAATGAATGATCAGGCCCAACTTTGGTTGGCCAACCTGACCACCATTTAGAAAGATGTATCAAAGAGATCATATAATGAATGATAATTTTGTCAACCGATAAGCACTAGGCCTTTGGGCCTCCAATGATTATCCAACTGATGGATCCATTATCATCAAGTTTAATGGGAGGCTATGATCCAGTTATCATATAACTATTTCATTTTAGAGACCTAATAATTTTAGAGAATTTATTTATAGAAGTGAGTAGGTTAGATTAACCAGCTTGTTATGATCCTCCCACTAACTTCACCAAGTCAGCTTAAGGAAGATTATTAATAGGCTGGTCTAGGAGCACCTAAATCAGTCAAATTGATTTACCTAGCTGACATGGGTCAGCTCAAATAGTTAAGCAATCTGACCAAAATATAATCTCACCAAGAGGATAGGTAAGTTCGATCAGTGGAAGGGTCTGCCAGGCTTGCCTTAGACATCATCAGAAATGGCCAGGTAAGCGAGCTACCAATTAAAAATCACTAGTCTAGTTTACCTTAGACACCAACTGGTTTAATTAATTTTAATTAGATCAACCTAATAGTTCATGCTAGAACGCGTAGCCAAGAATCAAGTCCATCTTGGATCTCCTTAAAGACATGGACTTGACCAACTACAACTTTTGCAATTGATCTAG
This sequence comes from Cocos nucifera, assembly GCA_006176705.1. Lineage (NCBI taxonomy): Eukaryota > Viridiplantae > Streptophyta > Magnoliopsida > Arecales > Arecaceae > Cocos > Cocos nucifera. Next base: position 6,322 of record QRFJ01006412.1, on the reverse strand, counting down.
AGAATCCTTAACCTAATCTAAGACAACAATTGATTAGATTTAGTCAATTCTCTAATTAAGTCCATTATTTAATCTAACCTTAGGTCTAATTCAATTAATGGACCTAATCCCCACTAACCCATTAACCCTATGTGTTATGATTCATGTCATAGGATCTTCAATTTACAATCCTAGAACCAAATCAAATAACTTCTTAATTCATAATTAAGTTTTGGGCTGAGGGTTGGGGTTTGGTTTTTTGAAAATAGTTTTCATCTTTGTAAAATATTTTTACAACATGGTTCTATCAATCAAGTTGCATGTTTGATTTATAATCAATATGCAAGTAACATAATCATAAATCTACTTTAGATCTAATCTAAACAGGTTCATGTAATTGAAATAATTTTAGTAATAATCATAAATCTTTCTACATCAAATCTAACATATTTATAAAGATTAAAATTAGATTAAAATATTTTTAATCAGATCATAAAATTTCTTAGATCTAATTTAAAATTTTATGATCAATATTTTAGATTAGCACGTACTAGGACAACCAATTCACTATAAGGGATAAACCTTACAGCAGGATAACCTTATGGCAGTTCGCACAATCTAAAATATTTTATTTTTAGATCTAAAATTATTTTAAATATATTAAATTATAAATAAAATTAGATCAAATCTAATAAATTTATGATTAGAGTCAGATCATCATGAAATAGGATAACCTGTTCACTATAAGGGGTAAACTTTATAGCAAGACAATCTTATGACAGTTCATGAGATCTAAATTTTTTTTAAAAAATTTAGATTTAATAATTAGATTATAAATTAGATCTAATCTAAGAAATAATTTAAAGATATACAAAAATCATATAATAACAACCTGGCTATGATACAAATTGAAGGAACCAGATCTAGGGTTTTTCAGGTAGATCTTGAAATATTTTTCAAGATCATGCAGTGAAAGACTTAAATAAATTAAATATTTATTTAAATAAATATATAAATATCTAGATCTTGATTCTATTACATGATCAAGGTATGATATTAAATTAAAAATTAAAATCAAATAAGAAAGTTAAAGATTGATCAAATCAACCTAGATCTATACTGCATCAAATGCTGTTATGAAGTTAATAGATCAGATCTACTACCTAAACAAGTTCGACATTCTAACTTGCTGATCTAGGCTTGAGGATGAAGTCACAAGCCACACACACATCTGGCCTCTAGGAGTCATCCACACGAGCCTACGATCTCTGATCTGAAGTCCGATGCAGAAAATCAGCACAACATGCTAGTATTGTGCTGATCCTTCTTCGACGATCGATCCGATGCTCCCTTCTTAGAAATTTAGACTCTCCAAAATATGAGAAGGTGGATGAGAGTTTACTGATCTAAGACTCTCTTAGAAAAAACCTAAAAAAGAAGGAGAGATTGAAAATAAAACAACCTTAGAATAAGACCTTCTTCTTCTTCTCTTTTCTCTCACCTAGACACCTAGTTTGGTGCCTATGGAACCCCCATGCCCAAGGACCCTCTTCCTCTGATTTTTGCACACTCCAAACCTCTCCCAAATCTCTATATTTTATAAAAGAATTATAATAAAATTCATCCAATAAATAGAGAAAAAAAAGAGTCCAAGTTAGATCAAAATTCTAGACTAGGAATATCCAAACATGAGAAGTTGTTGGGGCGCCCAACTCTTGGGTACCTCCTCCACAATTTTTGGCATGGACCAGCAAGGGAGGGTGCATAGAAAAGAAGATTAATTTCATGGAATAAAAGAAAAATTAATTAAAAAAGAGGGCAGCATTCAAGGGAAGGTGTTTTGGTCAACAAAGATTCTATCTCATAGAATCCGAAGCAAAACTAACTCCTCTTTTGACTTGGTCTTCCAATAAATTGCCTTATGAGAAAAGAATGAGAGAAAGAGGGCATGAGAAGTCATGGGAGTGGAGAATTTTTATGTAAGAAATAAAACAAAAAGGTCATGGGGCGTGAGGATTAAGTGGCGCAAGTATAGGGAGTCCTAGTCACACTAGGACTCCTATTTTGACTTGGTCAAACAAGATCTTTTAACCAAATAAATGTTAGATATATGTGCCCTAGAAGCCTGAATTGGCTGAACCTATAATATACTTCTAGGGGTAAAATTATAATTTTAACTAAAATCAATAAAATGAGTTATTTTCTATCACATATGTATATTTAGTGTCTGTGATACATCCTTTGAGTTAATGGTAATGATAATTCATATTTTCAAGAGTTGAAAATTTAAGACATGAATAATCATTATTAACTCATAAAATGCTCCCGACCATAGGATCATCACAAGGATGGTGATTGATCCAGAAGGTTGGTGTACAATCGCTTCTCTTTAATAGATGAGTCTTGAGTCTACGGTGTGGAGACACCAGAGCGAGAGTAGAGATACTCGTTAGAGAATGAGGGCTCAGAGCGTGACCACCTCGAGTAGTCATTAGAAAGTCTACCTTCTCGTCAATGACTGACTCGATGCTGTAGTGGTGTGTCTGGTTCTTTGACCTGAGGTGCATCGGTAGTTCACCTTGAGGGTGTTATAGTTTGACTACATCATAACTCGGTCTCCTAGCCATCCGAAATCCTGAGGTGTATGTTGGCTATAGCATGTTCATTGTAGGAACTGGATTACATCAAGATGGAATCTATCTACCTCGGTGGTAGAGGAGCAGCCCTATGATGATCATGAGAATCAAGTCCAAAAGCCCATGGCCATGGTAGAGTGAAATAATAGAAAGAGTTTCTATTTAGCTTTTCACATCGGACTTGAATCGAATGATTACATCATATGATAGAGACTAGGGTTTGACGAGTTCACCTAAATCCTAATCTGATCGGGGCTCAAGATAGAAGAACTTAATCACACAGGCAGCAGCACCAAGAGGTTCGCATTCAGCTCTGATGGGTTACCACCATATACTGCTAGGTGTCACTGGTAGATTTTGAGAGCAATTAGAATTATTTAGATGATCGATCATTCTAACTATTCAAATCAGAAGAGTTCCAATCCATCGAAAGGAGTTTAGACGATGTCGATGATAGAGATCATGACATATCGCATTACCATACAGAACTGAACCTAACTGGGTCACACAAACAAGGGTTCGAATCTGGTGATCATTAATTGAACTGATCCAGTTCAATTGATCTAAATGAGATTCAATTAGGTTCAAGAAAATCGTGTTAGCACTCGATTAAACCTAACATTCTTCTTTTACTATCATAAATAGTTGTCTTGACTGAGCCAAAGGAGTTTGTGCTCGGTAAGAGGCCTTCACTTGGTCTGACTGGAGCTTGTCTAGGTCAAAAAAGGGTTGTCTTATTTTGTAAGACAATACCTGCCATTTTTGGTCACCTGCTATTTCTCGTCCTTTGACTTTGGTTAAAAATTGACCTTTGACTGGTCAAATGTTGAGCATTGATACTTTGACTTTTATCCATGTGTCATGCACCTACTGAAAAGCTGGTGGGGGCTTGTCCCCCTGCCAGAACCAGGCAAGGAGGAGGGCGCATGCCACCCTTGGCGTGTGCCCAACCTGGAGGTGCCCAGGAGTCCCTGCTAACAGGGACTCCATCTCCCTTTTGGATTTCGATTAGACTTCTCCTAAGAACCAAGTTTGACTGGTCTTAGGTGCCATCTAAGAAGGAATCCAAGGGACTCTATTCCCACCAATCAGATGTAGATCTGATTTCACAAAGGATTGTGATTGGTTGAAAGAAGAGGAGTTGGATCATGCATAGTCTATAAAATAAAACCCTACGCTCAACCCAAAGAGCATTGAAAAGAATTGAAAGTTCCCACACCCAAAGGTTGGTTCTCTCCTCCTCCTCCAAGCCAAGCCCATCTTCTCCCTCTCCTCCCCATGCCTAAAGTGGTTTGGGATCTTGGTTGGTGCAATCCAAATGAAAAAAAGATGACAGAAAGCTAGAAGGCTGCGCTGCTGCAAAGGACAACTGCTGATCTTTGGAAGGTGTTTTGAAGATCCTCCAAATCAGATTCAGATCTAATTTTTAGAGATGTGATAGAAAAGAAGAGGATCTCCAAATCCTGTTTGAGTGGATACTAGTAGAGGTCAGGCACTTACGTGGCTAGATCTAGAACCTTCTACTGCTTACAGGATCATCAATGGGTAATAGGATTACCCTACGTTAAGATAAATTAAATTTAATTTAATTTATCTAAATTTATTTTAATTATTAAAATAATAAAGATCATATTTGAAATATCCCAAATCTGATCTAGATCAAAGAAAAAAATTTTAAAATATATCTCTTGATCCAATTAGATCTGAACGAACCTGATCCAAGAAATCAGGATTTTTCTTTTAATTGGTATCAAAGCCAAGGATCTAAAGTATTTAGATCTCATTTTAAATTTATTTTAATCAAAAAATAAGTGATTTTAGATGTCACATGAGATGTGATCAGATCTAAAATCAAAAAAAATTAAAATTAAATGATTTGGATCTAAGATTAGAAAATATGCATGACTAGTTCTAAAGTAGAATAGTTCTATAGAATAGTCTTGCATGTTTTTAATTTAATTTGATAAAATTATATTTTAGATATATTTATTTATTATTTTTTAATACTATAATTATTATAATAACATCTAAAAAATAGTAAATAAAAATTATTTAATTTTAAAAATCATATGAGATATGATTGATGCATGTCTAGACTAGTTGTAGAATAGTTCTACATAATTATCTAGATTAGAGTTTATTTTGATAAGATCTGATAAGTAGTAAAAATATGCTAATAAAAGTATTAAATTATAAAATAAATTAAATTATTTAATTAAAAAATTGATATTTTTATTAATCTTATGTAGGAAAGAAGGCTACCAATGTGAAGATCTTATTTTTCTGGTTCTGATGAAAAAAATTTCAGACAAAACGGACTTCAAACGAGCCCAAAATCGAATTTCAAAAAAAAAAAAAAAAAAATTGTCGACGCAATGCTGACGTCAGGATGACGTCAACATTTTTCGCGGTGCACGATGGACCATCTGAAGGATATTTTAGGAATTTCACAGCAAGAGGTGCGTGCTGATTGGCTAAAGAATGCGGCGATCCATGCAACACCGGGCTCGCGCATGATCTACGGAGGGCAATTTGGGAATTTTGGTTGATCTAACGGGCGATTTTCACTAAAGCTTGATCGGACGGACGAGAAGAAGGCGCTAATGGATGGCATCCGTAGCTCCCGATCGAGATTCAACGGCTGAGATTCATCCTGATGTTAAACTATAGATCTGAAGCCTTCTTTCAACGCGATCAGATGGCCCAGATTCGATCCAATGGATGATCCAACGGCTGATATTAAGTCCGACTTGATCTGGGTTATTTTAAGGGCTTTTTGAGTAGTTTTTAGATCGTTTGATCAACATCGGACGACCAGAATTATCCAGATCTCAGTTTAAATTATTTTGGGAATCTTAAACCTAGTTTTTGATGGATTTTTGGGAAAATAAAACTCTTCATCTATAAAAAAACCCAGTGTTGCAGTGAGAAAAAAAAATCAGAGAGAGACGGGGAATCAGAGAGGGATAGACGGAAAGAGAGACAGGGAGAGAAAGAGAGAGAGAGAGAGAGAAAGAAAGAGAAGAGAGATAAAAAAAAAAGAAAAGTGATTTGTGAGAAAATCAAAAAGGGTTTTTGATTTATTCGACGATCAAGACATCGATCAAGGAGCCTCTTCTTCGCCAAATTCTCCACATCAAGAGCAGCAGACAATCAATTTCAGCAATCAAACAGTCTAATTTCTCTATGCTTTTTATTTTATTTGCTATTTTTGAATTTGTTATCATGAACTAAATTTTATTTTACTAAGGCTAAGGTATAGCCACTCTTTTGATGCAATATTTAGTGTGATTTATTTTTAAATTTTATTCATGAGGAATATATAAATCTGATCTTAATGCTTTTAGATTACTGGCCATCTTTTAATTGATCTGATGAACATAGATGTTACGGACCAAGTACATCTATGTTAATGCTTCTTGATTATATACCTTGTATTATGAATCAAATTAGAATTCATATGCATGCAGGAATTTTAGTGCGCTTTGGACGCAGCGTATTTTAATTAGAGGGTTTCACAAAACCTAATGCATTAATATTTATTTAAATTACACCTGGACCAAAGGATAATTAATAAATATTAATAGTTTTGCTATGCCTGGACCAAAGTGTAGTGAATAAATTAGGAGACTCCACCATCACATGAAATAAAATTAATCTAAAAATTTGAATATTATATTGACTGAGTTGGTGAACCGATTGCTTAG